>SKCR01037776.1:0-100726 GCA_019454045.1 Zanthoxylum bungeanum
ACCTTTGGCCAAGCCTTGGGTTTCGGAATATCGAAACGATGTGCACCTCGTGCTACATGCCCATTGCAAACTTTGACTTTATCTCCTCTAGAATAGTCAATTAATTCTCCAAGAATTATAAATTGCAATTTTAATACTTCTTAAATCTAAAATTAGATTTTGACAAGTATATTAAATTAAGCATGAAAGTCATCATCACATAAATCTTCCAAAGATTTTATGCTCTACTTATTTTGCTTAATTTTGGGCTTAAGATATAATAAGTTATTTTATCAAATAAAGTAACCTATTATTTATTCCCAATTTGAAAATTAAATCATTTAAAATATTTTAATCCCAGATTATATTTTAAATATCCAACTTTTCAATTTTATCTTGATTACAATAGTCCAACTATTTAATCAACGATTAGTGGTACTATATATATTATAATGATTATAATAGTCCAACTATATAATCAAATATAATCCAAATTAATTAACCTCAATTACATTGATTACTATAATCCAATTATAAAATCAACTGTAAACTGAAATTAATTAATTCAAATATATTGATTAATATAATCCAATTATATATATCAAGTATAATACAGTCCAACTGTTTATTAAAACAACAATTTAAATATTAGTCCAACTAACATTTAATCTAATGACGAAATAATTTAAATGAGCGCGGTATGGCGAGTAATTGAACAAGTATTGCGAATTCATTCTTGCCTCCCACTATTTTTCGTCGAGCCTCTAACCCTCTATCGAGTACTCGGGAAACCGTGTTTCCTAGTAGGCTAGGATCCCGTTAAATATCACACAATCTTGACTTTGGCCAACAATTGTATGATAATTAACTAGGTAGATCTCGAAGATCAATTGGATCTCATCCAACTCCTAGATCCAGTAGGTGGACATCCAAGTCCCAAATATATCTTATATATGCCTATACATCTAATGTATACCCTAACCTTTTTCCTCTGAATCAACTAGGCCTTGGCTTTGGCACAACAAACCTAGTGATCCCAGTCAAGCGCGGGACCCATTGACATGGAAGCTTCGTAATCAATGTCTATGGACAAGAAGTGGTCTTGACTTTGGCCAACAAACCACAACTTGGACACGACACCGATATGGAACAAAGCCTCGTGATTCAAACACATCTTCGACGGACAAGGGCTTGACTTTGGCCAACAACCCATGCCAATCTAGGATCTTGAGCAAGAATCACTCAATGGAAGGAAAAGACGCATGATATTTTATGAGGGTTTTTCGCGTGCAATTGGCTACCAATTTATTATCTTTGTTAAGGTCTCATCATCATACACCCTTAAACATGCATTCTAAACACATAATAAAGCGCATATGATAAAATAATAATGATATGCGGATGGATACTTTACATTGATCCTAGATCAAATCTCTCACTTTCTCTCTCCCGCTAGCACAAATATTTCTTCTACCCGTTACACTACACTTCTAAAGAAACCTCATATACATAGAGGGGAATAGGTGAGAAGAGAATACAAAGAATAGGAGATAAGGCTGGACTCGCAGGTCCAATTAAAAAATTTATTACAATTTCCAAATCGCCCCACCCAGCTAATATCCATCCGATATACATTATTCAAACATCACAACCATGTATTCATACAAGCATGTTATCAATCAATCTAATCAATTAATTAATCTTGATAATTAGTGATCATCCAATGTTCAAACAAAGATTAGATTTGATTTTGTTCGAGTCAAACTCGTTTTGCGAACACGTACTCAAAGTACGATTTCTACGAATTAAATTAAATTACATGATTAAATCCAATTAATACGTATTTAATTCTAATTCATTATTTAATTCCAAATTAAATATTACACTTTATAAAATAAACCTTTACGACTTAAATTCCAAATTTAATCGTTACGGGTCTCAAAGCCCGATTAATATCCAATATTAATTTAATTAAAGTCTAATGGCTTTTAATTAATTTCTTGAGGCGTGGACTTTGGTCAACTCGGGTCAAACCCGCAACCAAAGTCCAATCCGGGAGTTACCCCATAAGCCTATAAATTAATCTTGGCCCATTAGGCCAATTAAACTTTAAAGGTTCATTAAGTCGTTATGGGCTTTATGGTAAGGTTTTGGGCCCAATTGGATCCAATCCATTTGGCCTAAACCCAACTTGATAAAATCAAGCCCAATAGGCCCAAATACAACATTATAAGCCCAAATCCAATTTAAGTCTAAATAATTAAATCTCATGAATCCAATTCCGCAATTTAATTACCTAAAGTGCATTATATGATTAATCAACTAAATCAACATTCCAAAACACCATATTAGTCCAATTAATCATACTCAATTCTATTAATCATGTCCAACATAATTTGATCAAAATCAAACCCAATTAATACATGCTAAAGTCTCGGCCATAAGGGGAAAAAATGCCCAAATCAAATTCAATCCAATTGAACCCAATCAAACATAAATTCAACATCCCCAAATGATTTCTAAGTCATCCAATGAAAAAAAAAATCAAAAAACCAAGACAATAAGGCACTTGCCAAATTCGGCCATCACAAGCAAATTGGGGAAAAATTGTTCCAAACACTTTTCATCAAATTGATCTAATCAATCATCAACATTAAACAACACATTCAAGCATTCTAAATCATCCAATTTCATTAAACATGCTCAAATCAAGTTTACCCAAATTTGTCATGCCCAAAATTGGGGAAAAATGGATCCAACCAAATTTCATGAAATTGATTATACACAACATCAATTCAATCTCATTCAAGCATACTATACTAAACAATTTAATCATTTGATGCTCAAATTGAGTTTACCCAAATTAAAGTTTTGGCCAACATTAAGCAAATTGGGGAAAATCAATCCAATCAATTTTTCTTCAAATTGATTACATATAACTCTAATTCAATCATATACAAGCATTCTTAAAGAAACAATTTGTTAAAATCATGCTTAAATCAAAAAGCCCCAAATTAAAGTTTTGTCCAACAATAAGCAAATTGGGGAAAATCAATCCAATTAATTTTTCTTCAAATTGATTAAATATAACTCTAATTGAATCATATATAAGCATTCTTAAACAAACAATTTGTTAAAATCATGCTTAAATAAAAAAGCCCCAAATTTGCTCAAGAACCCTAAATCGTTTTATGCAACCAATAGCTCAAGATACCATTTGAAGGAGTTCAATCAAGTCCCAAGATCATAAATCATGCATAAAAAACGAGTATGAACACATCAAGGAGGTGCGGAATCATAACTCACATTGAACGGTTTTGATGAAAGGAAGAACAAGACCCATTTTCGCACTGCATGTTGCTCGGGGTTTTGGTCCTGTGAACTGCTAGACTGCTCGGTTTTGGGCTGTGAAATTCCTCCAAGATTCGGCCATGGGGAGACTCCATGAAAGCTCCAAGCTTCAAGCTTTTCCATGCTCACAAATTCGTTTCCCTATCACCTGTATAACCCAAGGTGTGCTAGCACTTGTCTTCTTCCTTTGCTTCTCAATTTTTGTTCGAAAACCAGAAAAAATATGGAAGAGAATCGGTCACCATGACCGTGAGAAGAGAGAAGAAGAAAGAGAGGAGATGAGAGATTGTGAATAATGAGAGAGAGTGAGTTGTGAAAAATAATTAAAATGTAAATGGTTTATATATTTTCAAACAAAAAACAAATTAAACCATTTACCACTTTTATTTTTCAAAAACAAAAGTCAAAAGCCAAAAAAGCAAATGTTGCTTTTTCAACTTCTACATCAATCACTCAAATCAAGTGACAACATGTCATATCACTCAAGTGACATTTGATTTGACGCTTGATGTGACTAGCGATTTGACGCACGATTTGACTTGCGTGCCGCACTCGAATTCGAAATGCGAATGCGCTCGCAAATAATCCCGAGCTCGGGTTCGTTAATTCCAAATTAACGAATTTTCTGTCGTGTCGTAATTAAATGATTACGCCTAGCGAATCACTATTCACGTCGCTAACGAATTAATTCTAAATTACGTCGTTCTAACGAATTAATTACTATTAATTAAATTCGTTCGCCCGAATAATAATATCAATATAATTTTAATTTCGCGTCGAAATCCAATTTCTAATAATATATCAAATATATTATTTTATCGATTAATTCCAAATTAATCGTTCTCTCTCTTAATCAAATTTTATCCGAGATAAAATATCTCCGTAATTAATCCCAGATTAATTTTCTCTCTCTTCTAATTAATCCCAGATTAATTATGTGCGAGTTATACATCATCGGTGAATCTTCAGGAAGCGACCCATGAGATCTCCGGATATGTTGGCAGTAAATACGGTCGTCGGACTACCCGAACACGTAAGTACCTCGTACTACTTTATACCGATTACAAGACAAGGTTGGCTTCTAGCAAAGCGCCATGCCTACCCAATTCTCTAGAAATATTCTTACAGGAATATATAGATCTGTATCAAGCGTAGTATACCGTAGTATTGTGTATATCAGCCCAGTATCGGACAGTCACGTGCTAGGGTGGGGCTGCTGGATAGTGTCTGCCCGTCTGAAGAAGCACATGTCGGATGTCTGGTAACTAGTCTCTATAATCGGATATACATGACCTTGTCATAATATCCCGATGGCCGCGCAGCACTTAAGAGCACTAATACCGTATCCTGCGTGACATCATCTCCACTCTGACTGGAGTGATACTTCCGTCTTGACATCACACCCAATACACTACGACTCTCTGATAAACCCAGAAGTGGTGTACACAGAATCGGTTAAAGCCCTGTACCACTAAGACTAAAGTCTACCGATTAACGCAAGTATTAGCGGCAAGTCTCAGGTTAAGACTATACACACCTACCCTGATTTCGGCCTCCCATAGACACATAGTCATAATACCAATGGGATTCCGAGGGGTCTATCCAGAGCGAAGCTGTTTCCCGTACCATCGGTGAAACACAACCTCCTATCGCACTTGCATAAGTATCCAATACTTATATATATGAGAACTATGCCGTTGTGCCCTCACAACGCCCACAAGTGCAGTACTAGCCTATTCCGCATTATCGATGTCCTGTCTCGATAATACTCCGGCTAGGGATATTTAATGATTAATCCTTCGTGGACGGATACTGTCTCATATCATCTCAATCCAGGAACTAATCATATGGACCTCTCTTCATTTATATCTATGGTGATCTAATCACAAATGATGAGAGAGTGCAATTTCCTTGTCACATAGTTAATTTGTACAACAACATCGTGATCTGTACAAATAGTGACGCTATGGGTCATATTATCCAACATGATGAACCTGAGGTTGGCCAATTTTTCAATGTGGCCAATCATCTTAAGCACATGTCCACTAACAGATCATTCCTTATACCTTGTTTGGAATAAGGCATTTGACACTTGAAATCTCACGGTATGAACGGAAGTTGCATATAACTCATTCAAGTGAAAGATGATGGTTTGAACATCCATATCTTCGTGAGCTTTCTAAAGTTCGTCCGACATAGAGCCAAGTATTTTGTAAACTGCTTGCTCATCATCATCGACGTGTTTCTTCCAAGCATCAAATGTATCTTGGTCAGCATCTTCTGCGGGTTCAGGGGGAAATGGTCTTTCAAGAACATAGAAAATATTTTCTTGTCGTAAGACAATTTTAAGGTTTCTAAACAAATCATTGTAGTTGTCCCCTTTGAGCCTATGCTCATCAAGGATGGAACGAAGTGATACTCTGTTTGCCATTTGAATGTTTGTGAAATATTTTAACCCACCTGTTAATAGAAAATATTAAAATTAGGAATATGTTTTCATTAATGTTTCTTAATAACATGGGCTTTTAATATTATGAAGTTTCTCACAATCAATTGTTTTAAAATTTTAAGCAAATCGCATCAACCCCAATATGATGGATTTCTTGTGGGCAAGGATCCCATTATCATCATTTCATAACTCTGACTAGGGCCGGTCGTTATAAAATACGATAATTAGGTAGGTTCCCAACCAATTTATGATATAAATCACAATTCCTTGATCATTGGGTTGGGCAATCAAACATGCCATAGCTTATGCTAGTCATTGTTGACACCCAATCTTTTCCACTAAGTTATAAGACCACGCCTAAGGGTCGCTGTGTCTTATGACTCAGAAAATTCAAACCATTGTCAATAGTATGATTTAGGGACAAATTGGTATTGGTCAGTCTAGTAAAGCGTAGTCTTGCAAATACGGTTTAAGCCTTTTGGGTCTATGCTTTTCAATGGGAGGCAAATTTTAGACGTAAATTATTATTGAGGATTTTAGCAAGTTTAAGTGAATAACTTTCAAATGGATTCCTCCATTGAAAATTCCCCGTAGGGAGGGTGGAGCGAACTCTCTTAAATACCCTTACCTCTTAGGCTCTTTTTGCCTTGGTGACAGGAATAAATAATAGATCCTCCAAATTAGTCAAACACTTTAAATATGCTTTAAGGTAAGCTTTGAGTAAATGATTATCTAGATGTCTTCACAGCTTTTCCTTTTGGCTATAAAAAGGTAGTGAGTGAAGAAAGACACCAAATCATTATCTAACTCTAGTAATACATTTGGTTAAATTAACTGTAGTTTGGAAAGTTTTATTAACCCCTTGGTCCCAACCCATTTGTATCTTTTATAATGTCTTTTATTATAAACAAGTGATTTATATTATTAGCATTAAAGGTAATAAATCTATAAGTTCATCACAGAATAATTAATTAGCTAAGGGATAAGCAATACACTCTCTATTTCTTAGAAAGTCTCTAGATGCTTGCACCCTAAAATAATCATGCCAATTCTAATCATACATAGAATCATCAAGCATATGAGTTTTAATATGTTGGAATTATTTTAGGCAATAAATAACTTTGATTAATATTTAATTATGATATTGCATTTTGTTTTATTCAAATAAATTTACTATTCAATCTTTTTCTGCAGATGCGTGAATTTAAATGGAATTTCACAATTCAAATCTTAACCAATTCATGTAAAACTTGTGCCTAAAATTACGTTCAGGGTGTTAGCTTTCAAACGAGCTTTTAAACACCCAATTTCGAGTTCAAACGAGTGAGAACTAATCAAAACAAAAATATCGCACATATACCACTGTTGGGAAGCGGCCGCGAGTGCGCATCAGAAATTAAAAATTATTATGCCGCTTTCCCTTTGCCCAAGACCCATTTGTTTTAATATTCTACAAGCTTATAAACCCAAAGTAGATACCATTATTCAAAATACCATCTCCATATTTTATTTCATTGAAATAAATAGAACAATCATTACAACTTATTAGGCATGAAAAGCCTTCATTACATAAAGAAGAAATTGAAATGATGTTCTTTACTAGAGATGGTACATAAACACAATCTTCTAAGTCTAAAACTAAACCATTCGGCAAAACTAATGAATAAGACCCCACGCACAATGCAACCAGTTTTGCTCCATTACCCATGCGTAAGTCAACCTCCCCATGACGGAGTCTCCTAATGTTTCTCAGGCCCTGCACATTGTTACACAAGTAAGTCGAACAACCGATGTCAATCACCCAAGTAGAAGGTTCAGAGTTTTGAGAATATAGTTCAATCATATACAACGTACCCAAAGCATTGGGCTTCTTAGCCTCTTGGGCTTCCCTAGCTTCCTTGGCTTTCAAGGATCTGCAGTCTTTCTTCCAATGACCCTTCTTTCCACAAAATAAACATTTCTCTTTTCCCTTTTTCTTCTCCACCTTGCCATTGGGCTTTAGGTGATCTGGAGCCTTGGCCTTGCCCTTCTTTTTCTTTGGGCCTCGTGGCTTCAGGTCCGTACCCGTAAGCATGACGAAGGTTTTAAGCTCCGGTTTCAAGTCCTTCTCTGCTTGCTTTATCAGATTATGCAATTTTGCTAAAGTAGCTTCTTTATTAGACAATAAAAACTGCATAATAAAGTTAGAGAAGTCTTTTGGTAAGGACTGAAGAATTAGATCATGACCTATCTCATGATCCATGATGAACCCGAGGTTGGCCAATTTTTCAATGTGGCCAATCATCTTAAGCACTTGTCTACTAACAGATCATTCCTTATACCTTATTTGAAATAATGCACATGACACTTAAAATCACACGGTATGAACGAAATTTGCATACAACTCATTGAAGTGAAAGATGATGGTTTGAGCATCCATATCTTCGTGAGCTTTCTGAAGTTCGTCCGACATAGAGCCAAGCATTATGCAAACTGTTTGCTCATCATCATCGACGTTTTTCTTCTAAGCATGAAATGTTTTTTGGTCAGCATCTTCTGCAGGTTCAGGGGAAAATGGTCTTTCAAGAACCTAGAAAATCATTTCTTGTCGTAAGACAATTTTAAGGTTTCTAAACCAATCATTGTAGTTGTCCCATTTGAGCTTATGCTCATCAAGGATGGAACGAAGTGATATTCTATTAGCCATTTAAATGTTTGTGAAATATTTTAACCCACCTGTTAAGAGAGAATGTTAAAATTAGGAATATTTTTTCATTAATGTTTCATAATAACATGGCTTTTAATATTATGAAGTTGCTCCCACTCAATTATTTTAAATTTTAAGCAAATCTCATCAACCCCAATATGATGGATTTCTTGTTGCCAAGGATCCCATTATCATAATTTCATAACTCTGACTAGGGCTGGTCGTTATAAAATATGATAATTAGGTAGGTTCCCAACCAATTTATGATATAAATCACAATTCCTTGATCATTGGGTTGGGCAATCAAACATGCCATAACTTATGATAGTCCTTGTGGACACCCAATCTTTGCCACTAAGCTATAAGACCATGCCTAAGGGTCGCAGCGTCTTATGAATCAGAAATGTCAAACCATTGTCAATAGTACGATTTAGGGACAAATTGGTATTGGTCAGTCTGGTAAAGCCCAGTCCTGCCAATACGGTTTAAGGCCTTTGGGTCTATACTTTACAATGGGAGACAAATTTTAAACATAAATTATTATTGAGGATTTTAGCAAGTTTAAGTGAATAACTGTCAAATGGATTCCTCCATTGAAAATTCCCCAGAGGGAGGGTGGAGCGAACTCTCTTAAATACCCTTACCTCTTAGGCTCTTATTTCCTTGGTGACAGGAATAAACAATAGATCCTCCAAATTTGTCCAACACTTTAAATATGCTTGAAGGTAAGTTTTGAGTAAATGATTATCTAGATGTCTTCATGGCTTTTCCTTTTGGCTATAAAAAGGTAGTGAGTGAAGGAAGACACCAAATCATTATCTAACTCTAGTAATACATTTGGTTAAATTAACTTTAGTTTGGAAAGTTTTATTAACGCCTTGGTCCCACCCCACTTGTATCTTTTATAATGTCTTTTATTATAAACAAGTTATTTATATTTATTTGCCTTAAAGGTAAAAAATCTCTAAGTTCGTCATGGAATAATTACTTAGCTCAGGGATAAGCAATACACTATCTATTTCCTTAAAAAGTTTCTAGATGCTTGCACCCTAAAATAATCATGCCAATTCTAATCATACATAGAATCATCAAGCATATGAGTTTTAATATGTTGGAATTATTTTAGGCATTAAATAACTTTGATTAATATTTATTTATGATATTGCATTTTATTTTAATCAAATAAATTTACTATTCACGTTTTTTTAGAGATGTGTGAACATTAAATGCAATTTCATAATTCAAATCTTAACCAAATGATGCAAAAGTTGTGCCTAAAAGTAAGCTCAGGGTGTTAGCTTTCCAACGAGCTTTTACATACCCAATTTCGAGTTCAAATGAGAGAGACCTAATCAAAACAAAAACGGCGCTCTGATACCACTGTTGGGAAGCGGCCGCGAGTGCGCAGCGGAAAAATAAATAAATTAATAATGGTGCCGCTATCCATTTGCCTAAGACCCATTTATTTTGATTATTCTACATGACTATGCATGTTACTATATATTCTAAGCATAAAAACTCATAAAATATGCAAAGAACATAAACCTAAACATGCTAACTATCATAAGAACTCTAATTAAAATAAAGAAAGAAAAAGACTTACTTGAACCGAAGACTCCTCCAGTCCTCCCTCCAATCTACAAGTTTTTCTCGAACTCAGCAAGCTCTTCCACGTTCCAAAGAGCCACCCAAGTGTGTGGCCTCCAAAGATGCACACACCAAAGCCAAAACTCAACGGCAAGACTACGCCTTGAGTGCACGGGTATTTTGCCCTTGGTGCTAGCCTAGGCAAATACCTCAAATTTCTAACTCGAGGTTCCTCTAGTCAATTAGACTTAAGGATCCTCAAAATCAGTGGCTTACTCTTAAACTTTAGAGTTGCTCACTTATATAAACCCAAGATATGAAGGTTTGGTGCAAAAAATTTGTAAAGAATTCATTGGGGTTATATAGGTACTCCAAAGACAACAAAATTAATTAAGAATCCGATGTGGGATAAATGCTAATTTAATCTTAGCCATTGGATCTTAATTTAGTGGTTTAATTAGATTACAAAACCCTAATAAGAGTTTGGGCCGAATTGGAATTCAAAATAAATATCAAATAAAAAATTAATATTCACATTACTATTCACAATTATTTATTTATTTATTCTGATTCCCAAAGTGCCCATATCATCATTCACCAATCCCTATGCCACTATGGAACCTTATAAATGATCTGTTTAATAATTAAACACATTGAACCATTTATGAACAATTCCTACAGCAATCATATATGCTGTTAAAATTGTATTGTGCACTGTTAACCATTGATTTCGACTTTGTTATGTGATACCTTTTGGGTTCCTCTCAAGTTAGACATGAAATGAATCGTGATAATTTACTCGAACATAAATTATCCTCCGATCAGATGATCGTTCGATTTCAATGACCAAGGTTGACATCTAACAACATGTCAGGCCCCGAAATGAGAAGGAAAGCTATATACCCATTCTGTATGCGATTTGCATATGATACGGTCCCTCGCCTCACTATATCCCTATATTTTGACCTAGGGTACGGAAAGTGTCTACCTATATAGTCAAAGGAATGATGTTGATAGTGTCATGAATCGTGCTAACCCAATAATCTCACATGATTCTTCCGCTGCGGCCACATTCTCAAGCACTGATCACACATATCAACCCGCGAACTGGAATACTACTCTTATAAGCAAAATATTATCCGAGAAAGTGGCGATTCTCTGTTGTATCTTTACAAAATTCATTTGTTTCAACAAATGACCCAATCATACCCTTATGACCGGATCTTTTGAACTGGGGAAGGATAATGTCAAAATCATTTGATCCACACATAAGATTGTAAAGACCTAAAGTCTAAGGACTAGTCATACAATCGATATATGAAAGTTCTCACAGTCAAATGGGATAAACACTCCATGTGAAAATTTGGCGATCAGTTCGATGGACACGAGCAACTCATGCATCCATGTAATACACCAATCGGACGGATCTCCGCTTGTAGCTTATGAGATCGGATACCCCACTTAAGGGTGGATCATATCATCATGCTAGTCTCTCTGCTTTGTGAACGCCCAAATTATTCACAAAACTATGACTAGGAACGTTTGAGAGTAATGATTCTCATAAGGTGCGGAAACCATCATCTTATTACTCCAAGGGCTTTATTACAGTGTTTGATGATTCATATAATTTATGTAAAACATGTATAATAAAGATTGTCATTTTATTAATTATTGAAAATATTGTAAATACATGTACATATAGCACATCCACAAGTTTGGTATAGGGCATATCCCTAACAGTTCTTACCGATTTACAAGACATGGTTGGCTTCTAGCAAAGCACCGTGCCTACCCAATTCTCCAGAAATATTCTTTTAAGGAATACATAATCTTTATCAAGCGTAGTATATTAAGTATTACGTATTACGATCCAGTATCGGATGTCACATGCTAGGCCTGGGCTGGAATTGTGTCTGCCCCGTACGAAGCATATATCGGATCACTAGAAGCTAGTCTCTGTAATCGGATAATCATGACCTTGTCATATTATCCTGATAGATGTAGCATATAAGAGTACCAGTTCTGTATCCTGTGTGATCATCATCTCCATATGACTGAAGTGATACTTCCATCTTGACATCACACCCAATACACTAAGATTCTCAGCAAACCCAGAAAAGGCATACACAGAACTGTTAAAGCCCCGGATGACCAAAACCAAAGCTTACTGATTGTCGCAAGTATTAGCGATGCAAGTCTACGGTTTAGACCAAATACACCTACCCTGATTCGGATTCCCATAGACACATAGTCATACTACCAATGGGATTCCGATGGGTCTATCCAGAGCGAAACTGTTCCCGGTCCAACGGCTAACAGAACCTCCTATCACACTTGCATAAGTATCATATACTTAAATATATGAGAACTATGCCGTTAAGCTTCCATAACGCGCACAAGTGCAATACTAGCCAATTCCGCATTATCGATGTCCAGTCTCGATAATACTACGACAAGGGATATTTAATGATTAAACCTTTCGTGGATTAATACTGTCTCATATCTTATTAATATGGTATTAATCATATGGACTTTTATCATTTATATATCCAAGTAATCCAATTACAAATGATAAAAGAGCAATTTCCTTTGTCACATAATTAATTTGTACAAAGAACATCATGTCTTTTACAAATAGTGATGATATGGGTCATAATTGTCCAACACAAACATGGAACCAAATCCTCCACCAAACATGCAAGGTGGAAGTTTGAAAATTTTTATTTTTTTATTATTTTTTATTTTGAAAATGACTTAAATAATTACATATAACACACTACGAATATTATATTAATTTCGGTCATGGAAACTTCAGAATTCGAAATTATTATGAACTTCAAAGTTGCAGATCTTTGAGTCTTCTTTAATTTGGAACTTGAATCACCTCAATCCGTTATCAGAGTAAAACGTTATGGCCAAAATTCGACAATTACGCAAAGTTGGAATTTCTGAAATTGTACTTCATTAGAACGCCATTTCAAGTTTCCAATCTCCAAAATCAAAATGTCAAGTCCAGTTTTTAGCCTTATTTGTTTCACATTTTGTCCTGATTGATTCCATTAAGTCCCGATTTTATTTTATCTACAAAATAAACTAAAACACATCAAAATGTTCATAAAACCCAAGATACTATACAAACTATTATGTCAAAAGAGTGGGAAATAATGATACAGAGGTGGATTTTTCCCCCATGCCTCGAAAACATCAAAACCATGCTTCTAAAATCATTACTTTCTAAATCACTTCTTAAAACATTCTTTATCAAAATATATCAGAAAGTAAACTCGGCTAATGCCCTAAATGCAGAAAAGTAAGTCTGAAGTTAAAAATAATAAAATGAAAATCAATTGAAGGAAAGAGTGTCCACTCACTGGTCTGAAATTTGGCTAGTGCTATGTCACTTGTCGAAGGGAATCACGGTTCCTGCGATGATCTATAATTGAGAAGCTCAATTAGAATATAAGTCGTGGAGTATGCTTCAGAACTAGGTTAAATTTAATCATTTAAACACTTATTACCATTTCAAGACGCATGACATCTATACTACAATGTAGTGTATATATACGGGCTAACACGAGTCCATTAGGATGGCCCTTAACACGCTAGGGTGAATTTGGAATGAACTAGAATTGATTTTGGGAAAATTCTATTTTCGCATCGCGACGTGAACAATTCCATAAACGTATGCACAAAAATTTCCAGGCCGCGTCGCGACGCTGCCAATCCAAAAATGAATCTGCCAAACTTTTCTAGTACGCGTCGCGACCGGAACCCATTGGGCATCGCGACGCGCACTTGATTTCCAGCTTATGCACATGTTTTCTCAATCCCATCTTACCCAAATACATCCTCAATACTAATATATCTAATTTATTACACAAACCATTCAACTAAACCTCAATCAACATCCACAACACTATCAATTCCTCACTCAATACCAACTTATATTTATTCTATGAACTTCACTTAGTTTATACCCAAACATTTAACAAGTTATGGGTTTCTCCAACCACCATTTTCTTAGCACAACAATAACTCAATCATCATCATACTCAAATTCTCAACATGATATAATTATCAAATAATAAGAACTCAAAGTATTACAATATGGGTCATGCTTTTCTTACCTATTTTCCTTTGATTTCCATCACTTCTTCAAGCCTTAATTGTTGCTCATCTTCTTTTTTGATTCTTCTTTGCTTCTTCTTCTCTTTTCTGTCTTTTCTTTTTCCTTCTTCTTAATTTTTCTCCTCCTCTTCTTCCTCTTTCTCTCCTTCACGTTTTCTTCTCTTATTTTTCTATTATGAAAATGTGAATAGTATCACATATATATAATAGGACTTGTTTGATAATTTTTTTGTATAATTTAATGAAATAAAATTGGAAAAATTGAGAAGTTTTGAGAATTGTCTAGACTCATCCTCGGACACTGTTCAACTCGATTTGTGAGTCTCATTTGTGGCCTCCTTCTGCTTTGAATTTGGAAAAATATTCAACACGGAAGTTGTAGGTCTCGGTCCCAGCTTTCTACCGAAATAAAATTCATAAAAATCAAAGTTTGTATGAGAATATTACGGCCAAAATACCATAGGCAGTTCGGAGTGGAACATAATACAGTTTTGTATCGGAATTTCGAGGAATTCACCGATTATCCCCAAAGTCGTTCCATGAATTTATATGTGTTTGAACATAATTTATATTATATAACACTCATCTCACAATGTAATAGTAGCCAGAATTTCCAATCGTTACACTAGGTAAGTTTGAATTTCTCTTAAGATATGTTCTTCATTAGTGAGTTTTCATTTGCGAGACATATAGTGATGAATTATGTATTGGATACAAGATTACATAGCTTAAAGTTGAAATAGGGCTAATGAATTGTGTTAGGATGTTTTGGAAGTATAAACACAATATGCTTGTAATTAGGTCAAATAAGTTCATGTTGGACATGAAACAATTGATAACAGTTTGGAACTCTAAATAAAAGCTTAGAGTTATGGCTACCATTCTATAATCACTTGACCACCTTTGGGTGAACTAGAATTGTTCATGAGATATTTCATAGTGGGATTCTAAATTAGTTTGTGTTTTGATACAAACAAATGCATAAATAAATTTAGAATTCATGTATGTTAGTTGTATAACATGTGTTGAAGATGGTTATGATGCTAAAATTGGATTTTAGGTGTATTGAAGTATTAGGATAAAATTGGAAGTGTTTAATATTGGTTTGAAATTGAAAAAATGCTCACTACCTAGGGTAGCGTCGTGACACCGAGCATCAGACCAATGAGTGTCACGATGCTAACCCTTCCACGTCGCGACGCCGAGAGTTTCAATTCTCACAGTTGCTCTCGCACTTTGGGGTGTCTCGATGCCCAAACTTCCACGTCACAACACGTAAAGCTGAAGAAGACTGAAACTTCATTATCTCCATTTCACAATTTTCAGACTCCATTTTGGTCCTTGATTTATCCTACGGACTCGAAATGGAATGTTGTTTTACATAAAATATTTTAAAATACACCCATGTTAGATATCAATGGGTTAGACCCACATCTACTGAATGGGGCACCAATCCGACCCTATGAGTTCCACATCCGCCCTAACAAATGTGTTTATTCATATGTATGTATATGGGTGTTTGGATGATAACTTAGGGTGTTTGACATGTATGTGCTTATGTATGAGAAATCATGAGATGAGTTTATGTTATGTGATATGTGCGCATGTGTGTATGTTTAATGGGTTGGTAATTTCGTGTTGTTGTAACGGAGTTGGTTAGGAATCCGTTCGGACAAAATTCATCTCATACATATTCTAAAATAGGCAATGAGTCTCGTACGAGCATTGTATGCGTAACCAGCTTATATGTATGTGTTGTTTTTGTTGGAAATCTAATAACCATGTCCCAAGATCAAAAACCAAGCAAGATATATATAAGAATGAATTAGATTGAAGTAATGGCGGAACAATACTCACAAAAACCAAATGTGGATGCAATGGATGAAGCAAAATTATTCCTTTGTGCAGTGAAGAATTCGCCCAACCAGTGAAGAGAAGCTCCAAGCTTGAATTTGATCCTTCCAAGCTCTAAGATGAGTTTCCCATATCACCTTGTATGATCCCTTGATGTTGCTAGCCAAACTTATGTATTAAAGTTCCAAACTGTACACTTTCTTCACAAAGTTCTTAAGAAAATGGAAGAAGAAGGAGAGCCAAAAAACTGTTACTGTTTCGGTCAAGAGAGGGAGAGAGCAAGAAGTGATTTTGTGTTTCAAAAATCAATTTATATTTATGCCATAATTATATTAAATAATAATATAAATATAACACAAGCCATGCAAAGACTTAGAGTGTCTAACACTCAATTTCCATGCATTACCCTTGAGTGCTTTGTACACTATCTTCATGCATTGCATCTTGATTAAAAAATACAAATAATGACAAGTGTCATTGTGGGCCCCACACGTTTCCTTATGAAAGTGGGCCCACGTGCACTCACGCGTTCGGGTTCGATATTTCCGAAATATCGAGCTTACGTCGCGACGTTAATTAAATCGAATTTAAATAAATAATTGCGCCTAGCGAAATTATTATTTACGTCGCTAACGAATTAATTCTAAATTAATTCGTTTGCCCGAATTAAAATCTAATTTTAATTTCGCGTCGAAATCGAATTCCGTTTATATATCGAATATAATAATTTTACGATTAATTCTAAATTAATCGTTCTCTCTCTTTATACAGTACTTTATCCAAGATAAAGTCTCTCCGTAATTAATCCAAGATTAATCGAGTTTGAATCATACGTCATCGGTGAATCTTCGGGAAGCGACCAAGAGACCTCTAGATATGTTGGCAGTAAATCCGGTTGTCGAACTATCCGAACACGTACGTACCAAGTACTACGTTTTTACCGATTCACAAGACAAGGTTAGCCTCTAGCAAAACGCCATGCCTACCCAATTCTCTAGAAATATTCTTACTGGAATATTAGATCTATAACAGGCGTAGTATACCGTAGTATAGTGTATATCGAACCAGTATCGGATGATCACATGCTAGGGCTGGGGCTGGATAAGTGTCTGCCCCGTCCGAAACACATATCGGATGTCAAGCAACCAGTCTCTTTGAATCGGATAATCCTGACCTAGTCATATTATCCCGATGGTTGCAACCATTATAGAGTACTAGTTCTGAATCCCTCGCGATCATCATCTCCATATGTCTGAAGTGATACTTCCATCTTGACATCACATCCAATACACTACGATTCTCGATAAACCCAGAAGAGATGTACACAGAAACCGTTAAAGCCCTGGACCATCAAAACTAAAGTTTACCGATCGTCGTAAGTACTAGCGATGCAAGTCTTAGGTTAAGATCATATGCACCTACCCTGAAGCGGACTCCCATAGACACGCAGACATACTACCAATGGGATTCCGCAGGGTCTATCCAGAGCGAAGATGTTTTCCGTACCATCGGTAAAACACAACCTCCTACCGCACTTGCATAAGTCCTATACTTAAATATATGAGAACTATGCCGTTGTGCCCTCACAACATGCACGAGTGCAGTACTAGTCTATTCCGCATTATCGATGTCCAGTCTCGATAATACTACGACTAGGGATATTTAATGATTAAACCTTTATGGATTGATACTGTCTCATATCATCTCAATCCGGAACTAATCATAGGGACTTTTACCATTTATATTTCTAAGTAATAAATTACAAAACGGTAAAAGGCAATTTCATTACTACATAGTTAATTTTGTACAATAATACAATATCATTTACAAAATAGTGACGCTATGGGTCATTACTGTCTAACAATCTCCCACTTGGCCTATAGCCAGTCACTCAAGCATCTAATACCTGAACTATGTACATGTCGCTCAAACTTTTCCCGAGGAATAGCTTTCGTCAGCGGATCTGCAATATTATCCTCTGATGCGATCTTCTCGATCTTCACATCGCCACGATGTATGATCTCTCGAATCAGATGGAATCGTCGAAGAACATGTTTGGATCGTTGATGAGACCTTGGTTCCTTAGCCTGTGCTATAGCCCGCTATTGTCATACAATGGAACGGGCTCAGCTGCTAACGGAACTACTCCTAATCCAATTAGGAATTTACGGATCCAAACTGCCTCTTTTGCTGCTTCAGCTGCTGCAATGTACTCCGCTTCAGTTGTTGAATCGGCAACAGTATCTTGCTTGGAAGATTTCCAGCTCACTGCTCCGTTATTCAAGCAAAATATGTACCCGGTTTGCGACTTAAAGTCATCTCTGTCGGTTTGGAAACTTGCATCGGTATACCAGATACCTCAAGTTCTCCATCTCCATAGATTAAGAAAACATCCTTAGTTCTCTAAGATACCTAAGGATACTCTTAACCGCCATCCAATGATCCTGTCCTGGATCGGCCTGATATCGACTACACATGCTCAAAGCATAGGACACATCAGGTCGTGTACATATCATGGCATACATGATCGATCCGACTGCCGAGGCGAACGGAGTCCGACTCATGTTGTCTCTCTCATCTTGTGTTTTTGGACACATGTCCCTAGATAGATAGACGCCATGTGATTTGGCAACAGTCCCCTCTTGGACTGATCCATGTTGAATCTCTTCAACACTTTATCAATATATGTACTCTGGGAGAGTCCAAGTAGCTTTCTAGATCTATCCCGGTAGATCTTTATTCCTAGAATAAAAGCTGCTTCTCCAGATCTTTCATGGAGAATTTCAATGAAAGCCAAGCTTTCACCGACGTTAACATGGGAATGTCATTGCCTATAAGCAATACATCGTCAACATAAAGGACAATAAAAGTCAGTGCACTCCCACTAACCTTCTTATACACACAAGGATCATCTACGTTTTGAATGAAATCATATTCTTTTATGACCTCATCAAAACGTTGGTTCCATGACCTCGATGCTTGCTTCAGTCCATAAATGGACCGATTTAACTTACAAACCTTGTTTGCAAGTCTTGGTGCGATAAAACCGTCAGGTTGTTGCATATAAACATCCTCCAACAGGTTTCCGTTAAGGAAAGCGGTTTTAACGTCCATCTGCCATATTTCGTAATCGTAATATGCAGCTATTGCAAGCATTATCCGAATGGATTTAATCATGGCAACGGGTGAGAAAGTTTCGTCATAATCAACTCCAAGTTGTTGACGATACCCCTTCGCTACAAGCCTAGCTTTGTACTTTTGAACGTTGCCATCCATGTCTGTCTTCTTCTTGAAGACCCATTTGCATCCAATAGGCTTTACGCCTTCTGGTGCATCAACCAGTGTCCAAACTTGGTTGGTATACATGGAATCCATTTCGGCCTTCATGGCCTCTTGCCATAAAGTGGATTCGATACCCCGTATCGCTTCCTCATACGTAGCCGGTTCAGTATCCTCAATAAGATTAATATCTACATGAGGTGAGATCAGGAATCCATACCTCTCAGGTATTACCCTGACTCTCTCCGACCTACGTAACCCTTGTGTAATTGAAGATTGGGTTCAGTCTCATCCTGGATGGGACTGTTCATGTTCCGTTCTAGATTCTATGCCAGGAACAGTATCACTACGACTTTCATCGAGTTCTACTTTCCTCCCACTAACCACTGCATTAGGAATTCCTTCCAAGGAAAACTGCATGTAGAGCAACAAATACTTGTTCTCTTTTGGGTTATAGAAGTAATATCCTTTGGTTTCCTTAGGATATCCAACAAATAGGCATTTATCTGATTTGGGTTCAAGTTTGGTACCTTCCAAACGTTTGACGTATGCCCAGCAAACCCCAAATCTTCAGGAATGAGAAACCTGGTTTCTTTCCTGTCCATATCTCATACGGAGTCTGTTCAACAGACTTTGACGGAACCCTATTCAAAATAAGAATTGCACTTCTAATGCATGTCCCCAGAAGGATATAGGTAGCTCAGTGCGACTCATCATCGACCTTACCATGTCAAGCAAGGTACGGTTTCTCCGTTCAGACACACCATTTAATTGTGGTGTTCCAGGAGGAGTCCATTGTGAAAGAATACCATTTCTTTCAAGTAATCTTGAAACTCATTACTTAAGTATTCGCCACCACGGTCCGACCGTAATGTCTTAATACTCTTGCCTGTTTGTTTTTCAACTTCGTGTCGAAACTCTTTGAATTTCTCAAAAGTTTCCGACTTGTGCATCATTAGATACACATAACCATAACGTGATGCATCATCCGTAAAGGTTACGAAGTATCGATATCCACCTCTAGCCTGGCTAGACATGGGCCCACAAACGTCACTATGAACGAGGGCTAACAGTTCAGTGGCGCGTTCACCTTTACCACTAAAAGGTGATTTAGGCATTTTGCCTAATAAACAAAATTCGCAGACGTCATATGAATTTGGATCAAATCCGTCCAAGTACCCACTCTTCGAAAGTGTGGATATGCGAGTCTTGTTGATGTGTCCCAGACGACAATGCCACAAATAAGTTTCTTCTTTTGGATTACTCATTTTGAGCCTTTGTTTGTTATTTTACATTTTGGAGATTCATTTATATTCAAAATATAAAGACCATTATTTGCATCAGCACTGTAAATTTCTGCATCATTCATATATAAATAACACCTGGTGTTTTTAAATACAAAAGTGTACCCACACTGGGTTAACAAAGATACAGAAATAATATTCTTAGTTAAACTAGGAACATAATAACAGTTCAAAGTTTAAGTACGTGCCCCGAGGGCAGTTCCAAAACAAAAGTGCCTACGGCCAAAACAGCAACAGAAGTTCCATTTCCAACTCGTAGATCAATCTCCCCCGAAGCCAGTCTCCTGCTATCATGCAGATCCTGCACATCAGTACAAATATGAGAACCACAGCCAGAATCAAAAATCCAATTTTTATTAAGACTTGAAGTAGTCATATTTATCTCAATAACAACATACCTGAGGCCGGTGCCTTGCCCGCCTGTATGTCCTCCTTATGTCCCTTGTTCATGCGGCAGTCACGCTTCCAGTGACCTTTCTTGCCGCATTTCAGGCAAACATCTTGAGACTTGTCCCTTGGCTTCCCAGAAGCCTTTGTTGACTTGGCCTTGCCTTTGTTCTTATGCTTCTTCTTCTTAACACCCCCAGTTGCCTTGAGCCCAGCTTTCGGCGTTTGAGATGTTGTTGCAAAGTGTGCCTCGCGCTTGTTGCCTTTCAGAAGTTCTTTCTCTGACTCCTTGAGAATTGACAACAACTCTCCAAGAGTGTCATCCGAATTCATCAGTTTGTAGTTGATGACAATCTGTTTCCAAGTATCGGGTAGTGACTGTAGAAGTACATCTATAGCCAGCTCTCAGACTATAAGACTATACCAACAAGCCAGTTCATCAATATCGGCTATCATTTGAGTCCCATGGACCTCAACAGAACTACCATCAGTCATACGGGTGCGAAAGATCCTCTTCACCAACTCGTACCTCGCCATCCGCTTATTAGTGCGGTGAAGATCTTGCAATCTTGCCATCATATTATAAGGATCCAAGTCCCTATTTTGGCGACGAAAGTGTTGAGTCATTGAAGCAAGCATGATTGACTGAGCCGTGTCACAATCATCACTGTGAGTTTTCCATAACTCCAGCTCAAGTGGCTCAGTTGGCATAGGCCGAGAGGTCTCTGAATCGTATACAGATCCTCTCCGCCCCAAGGACTATCCTTAGGTTCATTTCCCAATCAGCAAAGTTTGTCCCCTTAAAGACATTGTCACCCATGATGATGTCACGGACATTTACCTTGCTAGCCATCTTAACTACGATAGTCCAACTATCTAGTTAACGATAAAATGGGTACAGTCAAACTGTTACAAGAAAAATAACATTTTTATTAGTCCAACTAATGTTAAAAAATTGACGAAATAAATTTTTGTAAGCGCGTAAAGCTAAGTATCTGAATGAAATTGCAAACTCAATACTAGCCTCCGACTATTTTCTACAAGTCTCTAACCCTCTGTTGAGTACTCGGGAAATCTAATTTCCTAGTGGGCTAGGATCCCGTTAAATAACACACAACCTTGACTTTGGCCAACAAGTTGTATGATATTTAACTAGGTAGATCTCAAAGATCAATTGGATCCCATCCAATTCCTAGATCCGGTAGGTGGACATCCAAGTCCGAAACATATATATCTAATACATACGTCAATGTATCCAATACATTTTTCCTAACCATTTCCTCTGAATCAACTAAGCCTTGGCTTTGGCACAACAAACCTAATGATTCCAGTTAAGCGGGACCCATTGACAAGGAAAGTTTCGTAATCAATGTCGATGGACAAGAAGTGATCTTGACTTTGGCCAACAAATCACAACTTGGACAGGACACCGATGTGTAACAAAACTCTCATGATTCAAACACATCCTCAATTGACAAAGGTCTTGACTTTGGCCAACAAACCAATGCCAATTTCGGATCTTGAGAAAGAATCATTCAACGGAAGGAAAATCGCTTAATATTGTTTGAGGGATTTTTCGCGTAATTGGCAACCAATAATTTTTCTTTGTTAGGTCTCATCATCATACACCCTTAAGCATGCTTCTAAAACATCATAAAGTGCATAATGTAAAGTAATAGTGATATACGGATGGATATATAAACAACTTGTTCCTAGAACAAATCACTCCCTTTCCTCTCCCCGCTAGCACTATTCTTACAACACATCCACATTCATTCATTCATTCAAGGCATGTTATACAACCAATCTAATCCAATTAATTAGTCTTTATTAGGTGACAATACAATGTTCAAACAATTGTTTGCATTTGCGCGAGTCCAACTCGTTTTGAGAATAAATACATATGGTATGAATTCAGGAATTATATCGAACTACTCGTAAATCCAATTTAAGTCGTATTCAATACTAATCCTATTATTTAATTCTAAATTAAATATATACACTTTTATTGTGCTTTTATAACTTAGATTCCAAATCTAGTTCTATTGGGTCTCAAGCCCAACTAACATCTAATGTCCGTTTAATTAAAGTCTGATGGGCTTTCTATTGATTTCATTAGGCTGGTGGGCCTGGTCAATGTGGGTCAAACCCAATTTCCAAGCCCAGTAAGGAATCACCCTCATTTGCCATAAAACCAATATCAAGCCCATAAGGCCCAATTAAACATAAAAGCCCATTTATACATTTGGACTTAAATGGTGTGATTTAGGCCCATTTTGGATCCAATCCAAATGGTCCAAATCTACTTGGCCCAACCAAGCCCATTTATGACCAAATATAATGGTTAGGCCCATTTCCAATTTAAGCCCAATTAACTAAATTTTAAAATTCCAAATTTTATAACTTAATTAATTAAAGTGTATGTTCATGATTAATCCTTTAAATCAATATTTTCCAAAATATCAATTAATCTATTAATCATATTTTTATCTTAAATACATGTCCAACATTATTAATCAAAAAATCAAGTCCCTAAGTATGTCATCAAGCATTCGGCCAAGGTGATTAATATGGTTCCGATTTCGTTTTCATTCCAATCAAGTCAAAAATGATCATCTCCAATCATGATCATCTCTCATATCTAATTTAAAGTCATCCTAATGTGCAAATCAATAAAAATCAGGTCCCATGCTTGCATGTATTCGCCAAGACACTTGGGGTTGGAAAAATTAATCCAATTTATTTTCCATGAAATTGATGATGTATATCTATTTTAACACCTACATCTCATATTTATATAGCAAATCAATCAAAATCAACTCAAATCAGACTTCAAACAATTTTTCCCAAAAAAAATCCTAATATATTTGCATGCATTTTTAGGCTCAATGATACCATGTTGGAAATCTAATAACCATGTCCCAAGATCAAAAACCAAGCAAGATATATATAAGAATGAATTAGATTGAAGTAATGGCAGAAACAATACTCACAAAAACCAAATGTGGATGCAATGGATGAAGCAAAATTATTCCTTTGTGCAGTGAAGAATTCGCCCAACCAGTGAAGAGAAGCTCCAAGCTTGAATTTGATCCTTCCAAGCTCTAAGATGAGTTTCCCATATCACCTTGTATGATCCCTTGATGTTGCTAGCCAAACTTATGTATTAAAGTTCCAAACTTGTACACTTTCTTCACAAAGTTCTTAAGAAAATGGAAGAAGAAGGAGAGCCAAAACTGTTACTGTTTCGGTCAAGAGAGGGAGAGAGCAAGAAGTGATTTTGTGTTTCAAAAATCAATTTATATTTATGCCATAATTATATTAAATAATAATATAAATATAACACAAGCCATGCAAAGACTTAGAGTGTCTAACACTCAATTTCCATGCATTACCCTTGAGTGCTTTGTACACTATCTTCATGCATTGCATCTTGATTAAAAAATACAAATAATGACAAGTGTCATTGTGGGCCCCACACGTTTCCTTATGAAAGTGGGCCACGTGCACTCACGCGTTCGGGTTCGATATTTCCGAAATATCGAGCTTACGTCGCGACGTTAATTAAATCGAATTTAAATAAATAATTGCGCCTAGCGAAATTATTATTTACGTCGCTAACGAATTAATTCTAAATTAATTCGTTTGCCCGAATTAAAATCTAATTTTAATTTCGCGTCGAAATCGAATTCCGTTTATTATATCGAAATAATAATTTTACGATTATTCTAAATTAATCGTTCTCTCTCTTTATACAGTACTTTATCCAAGATAAAGTCTCTCCGTAATTAATCCAAGATAATCGAGTTTGAATCATACGTCATCGGTGAATCTTCGGGAAGCGACCCAAGAGACCTCTAGATATGTTGGCAGTAGTAATCCGGTTGTCGAACTATCCGAACACGTACGTACCAAGTACTACGTTTTTACCGATTCACAAGACAAGGTTAGCCTCTAGCAAAACGCCATGCCTACCCAATTCTCTAGAATTATTCTTACTGGAATATTAGATCTATAACAGGCGTAGTATACGTAGTATAGTATAGTGTATATCGAACCAGTATCGGATGATCACATGCTAGGGCTGGGGCTGGATAAGTGTCTGCCCCGTCCGAAACACATATCGGATGTCAAGCAACCAGTCTCTTTGAATCGGATAATCCTGACCTAGTCATATTATCCCGATGGTTGCAACCATTATAGAGTACTAGTTCTGAATCCCTCGCGATCATCATCTCCATATGTCTGAAGTGATACTTCCATCTTGACATCACATCCAATACACTACGATTCTCGATAAACCCAGAAGAGATGTACACAGAACCCGTTAAAGCCCTGGACCATCAAAACTAAAGTTTACCGATCGTCGTAAGTACTAGCGATGCAAGTCTTAGGTTAAGATCATATGCACCTACCCTGAAGGACTCCCATAGACACGCAGACATACTACCAATGGGATTCCGCGGGGTCTATCCAGAGCGAAGATGTTTTCCGTACCATCGGTAAAACACAACCTCCTACCGCACTTGCATAAGTATCCTATACTTAAATATATGAGAAAATGCCGTTGTGCCCTCACAACATGCACGAGTGCAGTAAGTACTAGTCTATTCCGCATTATCGATGTCCAGTTCGATAATACTACGACTAGGGATATTTAATGATTAAACCTTTATGGATTGATACTGTCTCATATCATCTCAATCCGGAACTAATCATAGGGACTTTTACCATTTATATTTCTAAGTAAATAAATTACAAAACGGTAAAAGGCAATTTCATTACTACATAGTTAATTTTGTACAATAATACAATATCATTTACAAAATAGTGACGCTATGGGTCATTACTGTCTAACAGTTTTGGTTGTGTGTTTCTTGATATTTTGACTGTTATGTATGTTTCGTTATCAGTTACATGATGATTGTATGTATATATGAGTATGTGTGTGTGTGTGATAGATTTCGTGACATGTATGGACTATGTATATTTATGTGGAATGAAAGAATGACTTGAGAACCGGTGTGCATATAAGTTGTTATAAGTGTGTATGCTAAGTTTTTTTTATTGTATATACGTATATTATAAAAGACACTGTATGTGTGTTGTAGGCTTATGAAATTGGATTTGCTTGAATGTAAGAGAAGTAAGGTATGAATTTCGAACTGATATGTGTGATTGGTATAGGTCACGAATGTTAAGCTATCATAAAGTTATCAAGATAGAGAAAGTTAAAGAAAGTTTGTTTAACTCACCGATTTGATGGTATTTCAAAGATGCTTATTCATGATAAAGTATAAATATATAACTTCAAGTTTCACGTGATTGAAATGGATTTATTGATAAGTAACGTACTGTGTGATATTTGAATTTTCTTTATATGCTTTGGATATTTTCTATTAAACTCGCATATATAATATATATATATATATATTATATATACGAGGATTTGGCATGTGTAAAAAATAAAGGATAATAGAAAATTGATGAATCTGAACTCATAATAATTAGGTAATCCTGATAAACCTCTAATATACTTGACTTGTATGTTTGGTTGTAGTACGACTATGATTACTTACTGAGTTTTTATAACTCCACCAAATCAGTTGCCAGTTTTACAGCTTGGCTCCCAACAACTCAACCACTTTAGCTTTGAAAGTCATGCTCGAGACACCGGAACACCCAATTTGTTGTCACCCTCATAAGTGTCCGGGAGAAGTTTTAGAGGTTTTTATGATGTTTGGTTATTATGACGTTTGTCGTGCTAGCACGTTCTTTGAATTGGCAAGTTAATGATTTGATTTGCTTTGATGTTGGGCACGAAGCCATTAAGTGTTGATTGATATATGAGCACGAAGCCCTAAGTGTTGATTTTGATTTTGATGTGTTTTGTGCGGACCTGAGGTCCCTTTGTATGTTTTATGTCTTTCTTAGGTTTCGATTTGATGATGGACCGTGATCCAGGTTGTCAGTTTTAGGGCATATCATGTCTATTTTTTCTATAATTTGGAGGCTTATGGAGATGGGTTAATCTTGTCTCCTACTGGTAGCATCCTACTTCTGGCATGGTGTTTACATTTATTGTATCAGAGTAGTAAATGTTAAGTATCGCTGACTGTAGCTACAGGGTATGCGGTTGGTTGTCTGAGTAAGTTTATATTGCGTATAAACCATATAAGTTTCATGTTTGTAACTTGATTGATTTCTAGTATATGGTATAATTTGCAATGATTTGATTGATATAGGTGATTTAGATTATTTGTACATATTTGTATGTTATGAATATATGTATGTATATGTGTGTGTGTGTGTTAAATAAGTTAAAAGTATATTGAATCTTGGATTCCAATGATTGATTCTCAATGAACCATGAGTCTTGGAGACTCGTATAGACATGTAGGTGTTTATATCGGATAAACACTGAACGACTCACCGAAGATTCTTAATAGATGTTACACCAACGTCAATAAGAATATTTTCGGGTTGAGTAGCATAGTGATTTTGTGACTTGAAATACCAATGTGGATATATGAGATATCCTCCACACTTTGATGGCAGTCAAATCACCGACCTATTCAGGTCAGACCTCTGCTTTTCCGTTTGGTGTGGACTGATCATCAGGATATCCTGTAGACTGCTAATAGAAACGTCGACGTGATTTTATCTATAGAGATTTGACGTTTATATCTATATGTATGGACTAATTCGGATACCTATGACGGATGGATTATACGTATGTAATGACCCTGACCTGCATGGTTCAGTGAGTTTATCTGTGTTCGTCATAATTTACGGGTGGGTAGATTATGGACACAAAATTGGATTTTGTGATGGATATGTCTGAACCTAGAGAGACTCACTAATCAAATATACTCGTAGAGCACTATAGCAACTTTTATGAATAATATTGATTATTTATAAATCGTTTTACGGTTTTTTTTTAAACGAAAGATACATGGAAATGGACCTTTTGGTCATTTCCTAATAATGTTTATTTGTATTAATGTATGATTTTGTTAAATACACATTAATTAAATGTCAAATTGAGATATTGACATATATCATTAATATATGTATTGAGATATTTAAAGTAAATATAATAAATATATTTGAGATATTTATATTTAATTATTAAATGATTAATATAATATTAAAATAAATATCTACCATTATGATAAAGTTAGGAAATGATTAATTTGTGTATATTGTTGACTTTACTTTAAAAGAAAAGGTTGCCAAATTGAGTTTGACTTCCTGATATTTGTTTAATTTTGATTAAATTGAAAATATATATTCTTTTATTCTTGTATTTTCGGCCATATGACCAAGGTATATAAAGTGTTATATTTTTCATTTGCTACAGACAAGTTCAAGCCTCCAAAATATAAACAAATAGGATTCGTCCTCGAATCCTCTTTTAAACTGAAATTCCGGAGTCTGTCTAGATCTGAAATTCTTGATACTGAACATCTTATTGCAATTTACATGATTCACATGATTTGCCTTAGATCACCAACTTTTACCTTTCTACATACTCATTCTCTACTTCGCTTCCATCAATTGTATCATATCCTTGAAGGTACTCTATTTCTATCTGCAAGGATTGATATTTTACTTTATTTCTTAAGCTCATAAGTATGCATTACTATTCTCCTTATCCTAATATTTGTTGCATGTATGGTACCACTTGAATTCTTGATTGAGTGACAATTATTTGTCCTTCCTTCGTAAGAGTTCTACTGGATACTTAATACTACTATCAAGATACAACTATTATTACGCCTTACAGAAATCTTATTCTTCGACTCCTAGCAATGACCAACTTCACTTATCTGCATCTGGTTCTTTCCAACAGGTACTTTCGAGCTTCTCTCAACTACTTGCATTCTCCATGGTTAAGCCTTTCGCATGTATTGATTCCATTCTGGTGCAAGTGTATAAAAGAATAATCTCTTGTATATTCCCTTTAACGCTGCTTACGTATCACAAAGCAGCGTTCATCTCCATAACTTAACTATTTCATAGTGCATGGTTAGATCCTTCATGTATCTCTTACCTACTAGTGTTTTCTACTTAATGGCTTTTATACTAAGGTGGTTAATTCTGGGTAGCTTCTTTGGGGATTCTTCACAATTTGCTAATGACTTAGAAGCAAGGTTCTTAAATAGAGCTTAACTATATGTATATTTTTACTTAAACCTTATTCCCTATTTTGACGTCGATACTAGCGATTCTATTCTGGCTACAATTCATGTTTCGTTCATACTTTTACTTTCGTTCTTACTATCAATTCGGTTATGATGTCCTTAACTTATTCTCCATATCTGGTTGCATCCTACGATCTCTCTCTTTATGTTTTCCCATATTGTAGTAAACTTATTTTCTCGGTTCTATACTAACTACACTTATGCCAAACCACCCATACCCGTGGCTAGGCCGTCCCAAATCTGTGATGGTTTGGTCAACTTAGACGAGGGCTGGGTACTTCATATAGATTACTTGAGCTAAAATGTAAGGGATATTTGGTATCATTCCAATACTAAGAATTCTTGTTGTTACACACTTCTGCCAATGCTTACTTAGTATTCTCTCCTATTGTCGTTCACCTTGACAGTTTCACTTACAAACCTTTTACTTGCTAACCTTTTTGTCTTCTCTTCTGCTCTGTTATGTACCTGAAACTTTTGTGGTTCATATCTCTGTCTCCTTATCCGAATGATATCACCTCTCACATGCCCCTAGTCATGTTAACATTATTCTCTTACATCATCGTCACTGTTTGACTAGTACTTCCTCTATTCATTGTTTCATCTAGACAAATTCTCTGCTGGATCTCTCACTTAGAGCTATTTCCTCTTCTATTTTGCTCTTGTACTATATCTAAAGGTTTTATGTTTCAGTCTCTTTCCACTATGCATTCTCTTGTTTCTGGGAACATCTTGAGGCGAACATCGAAGACCATCTTCGTTTCTGTTGGTTAACGAGGGTTGGGAGGGTGGGGATTGTCTTGGAGTCTTTCGGTGGTGGTGTTCTCACTAGCTACACGTGTTGTAGTTTCACATGCTTCTCATCTATAAGCTTGTGACTCTTTTGTTAACCTGTCTGGTGTTGGCTCCCCCACTAGGACACTACTACTAGAACTTTCCGAATTTTATGTTTCAACTTTACTACTAATTCATTTTCCGATCATCGATGATATTACCTCTTATTGTGAACCTCCATAAGGCTCATACTCTCTTAAACTCTTACCGTACTTCCTCTGTAATTTTTCCTTAGTAAATTTTGCTCTATTACTTGACTTTCCTTCTCATCTTAGTTCATTAGACTCCTTATATCTTTATTCCCCTGGAAACTTCATCAACTTCATTCGCTTAAGACATTTCTATTAAATTTTTTGTTTAGGTACTGCTCTGCATCTATTTCTTCCGACTAGTATCATAAGACTTCTTAAGGATTATCTAATGTATTCCTGAGAATCATTTTCTCTATTCCACTTGTGTTCTTCAGCCTAACTCCTTTAAGGGTCTCCAATTCAACAATGGCCTCCAGGTTTGGGCTCAACTTATTGTGACTCTGAGTTATATATCTCATGTTTCTTATCTATATTCCTTTAAACTTTTTAAGTTTGGCTATGTAGCTGTTTCCCCCCGACTCGTTTATCATATCAAATACACTCATTTGCCAGTTCTTCTCTCTTATTGGGCTCGAGTATAGGGGTGAATACTTGCTTTCTTTGGGAATCTGAAAAATTCACATTTCTGATTGGGTGCTTATACACTTACTGAGGTCATGACTACTGAATAAAAGAGTTATCGCTCATACCGTCGGAATCTGCATCGACTAATCGAAGTATTAAATTTTCTATAACTCCAATCAACTATGATGGGGTTTTCATTTACATTACTATCTCAAGCCATATTATCCATTGTCACTACATACACTTTACTTCCTTATTGCTTCCCGTAGCTTCCTTTATTATTTATTTCCATAACTTATTCTTCAGTTCCATATTATGCTTCCAAGATTAGTGATGGCTTACTCTCATTAACTACTTCCTAGGTTTTTACTCTTTGCTCTTGGTATAAGCTACAGATGCACAGTATAATCTTACTATTCAGGCTAGTATTCTTTGCTAACTTCCAATTGTCTCCCATCTCATAAATCTATCCTTTTTAAAATTTCATGAATCTTTGTTATCATGTACCAGTCTATGGATTTCCGCAGGTATTTCTAACTTATCCAATTGGCTTAAGTCGAGTTCTATCTTTTCTATCTCTTAAATCCTTCAAAGTTCTTCCCTGGGTGGCCTATCATTCTGTGTTTTCTATTTCTGGCTTAGGTTAAATCTTCATCGAATTTCCTTACAGTTATATTTATCTCGGCTGGTATAGGGTGGAGTAGGAATCTTCCTCTCAATGGGTGTCGGCGTCCTTGTTTCTAATACTATATCCCCTGATAGAGTCTATTACTAATGTGATGTATGTATAAGATAGACTCCGTCAGGACCACTTCTTTGACTGGTATAGCTGAGAGATGAAGATCTTGATAATCAGATCTTATTATATCGATTTCTTTGGTTAAGGTAACTAATCACTTATCTTTACGTATTTCATTTTACTTGCTCACAATCTGGGTTTAGGTACCTAGAACATCTATATCTTTTGTGATAGCTTGTTTTTTACTGGAAACTCCATTGGTAATCCTAATCTTTACTTCTCTTTTTTCTGACTATTTTCACTATTCGAGAGAAACTTTGCTATCTATAAGAGATATTAATAGCTATTGGGTCTATCTGAAGAAGCTTTCTAATGAGAAATGAAATTTTAGTAGAAAAGAAAGAATCTTATTCAGGTTCACTAAACATTTTACTCTTGTTCAAACTTACTCTATTCTCCCTGGTACTGAGGTTCTGTACCTTCTTACATATCTGTTTCTATATCTTTACCTCTATATGATTCTGATTGCTTAAACATCTATGTCTTTATCATTTACCTTATAGATTTTCTTTCTCCTTCTACTTCTCTGGGTGGTATCCTTAGGATTTTACTATCTCATTATGTCTCTTTACTTTTCCTATCTCTAGCTGCTTAACTAAGCTTATCTTCTCACTTCTTATAGCTTTCTCTTCCCACTCTCTAAGGTAACTTTTCTTAGTACCGAATTTTCTGGTTCATAGCTAAATTTGAACTTCTACTAATAAGTCAGGATGATTACAAAAGGCTCTTCAAATAATATAATTGTTTCTAAGGAAAGATATTTAAATAGCTCAGGAACTCTTACTAACCTGTCTATAGAACTTTGAGGACGTAATCAAGGATCGAATACTGGAGAGGTACTGCCTCATATACGGGTATCCCAGACATACTACGTATACAAGACCCCAGCACTCTGCCCACTGCAGTCACTGACTCCTTAGACCATGCTCTGATACCATCTTTGTAACATCCCCAATCCGGGAGATGCTACAGGCAGGGAATATGACGTAGTATCCCTATGAGCCTCTGACTTTCTAACAATATTAAACTCATCTGATGCATAAACTCATACACAGGACTGATGCCCAACTCAATCTCATAAATGAATAATGCATTTCAAACTAAATACCCAAATTCATTATACATTACAACTTTAGAAATGAACACTTATAACTCTCTACATGCATACTCTTAACTAAACAACTATATGCTAAATGACATTCTCTGCCATTATCTGAACCGAACTCTGACTCGACCTGTTGGACCAAACCTGATGAGAACCTGCCTAGAGCAAAGCCATACAAACCCACACAAGATTGAAATCGTTCCCAAGAAAGCCAAGACAATTCGGATAAAAACTCTAAACCTCTGAAGAATAAGCAACATAAACCTATAGTGCTAATGTGGCACCACAAAGGGTTAGCAGACCTTTGATAAGCCAAAACCAGTGAGAACAAATTGAGGGTTTCTCAAAGTTCACAAAAATTGATGTGATTTTTATTGAAGAATAGTTGTTAAACATAACCAAAAAGTTAGCCTTTTATAAGGAGGATTCAACCAAAACCCTAACCCAAAAGGATAAAAGACGAAACTACCCACAAGGAAACATGTGTGTATCCTATAACTAAGCTAAGCTATCCCCACGTGCAAACTCTTACACGCTTAACCTTATTCCCAAACATAAAATAATAATCTAACGAAAAACACTCAAACATAAATAAAAGGGCCGAAATATAATAAATATCAAGCCCTACATAAAGTAATAACAATTCTTAAATAACTATAATAAAATGGGCCTAAGTATCTCGTTGCTCCACAGCCTGAATAAGATTCACCATATTGGGTTATGTTAGACAATTATGACCCATAGCGTCACTATTTGTAAAAGACATTGTGGTTTTTGTACAAATTAATTATGTAGCAATGGAAATTACATTTTATCATTTTGTAATTTGATTACTTAAATATATAAATGATAAAAGTCCCTATGATTAGTTTCAGATTATATGATATGAGACAGTATCAATCAATAAAGGTTTAATCATTAAATATCCCTAGTCGTAGTATTATCGAGACTGGACATCGATAATGCAGAATAGACTAGTGTTGCACTTGTGCGTGTATTGAAGCGTAACAGCATAGTTCTCATATATTTAAGTATTGGATACTTATGAAAATATGATAGGAGGTTGTGTTTACCAATGGTACGGGAACAGCTTCGCTCTGGATAGACCCCGCGGAATCCCATTGGTAGTATGACTGTGTTTCTATGGGAATCCGCATCAGGATAGGTGTATTTGGTCTTAACCTGAGACTTGCATCGCTAGTAATTGCGACAATCAATACGCTTTGGTTTTGGTCGTCCAAGACTTTAACAGGTTCTGTGTACGCCTCTTCTGGGTTTATTGAGAATCGAAGTGTATTGGGTATGATGTCAAGATGGAAGTATCACTTCAGTCATATGGAGATGATGATCACGCAGGGATACAGAACTGGTACTCTAAATGGTTGCAACCATCGGGATAATATGACAAGGTCATGATTATCCGATTAAAAAGAATAGTTGATTGTAATCCGATATATGCTTCGTACGGGGCAGACACTATTCCAGCCTCAGGCCTTGCATGTGACATCCGATACTGGATCGTAATATGCAATACTACGTATACTACGTCTGTTAAAGATTATATATTCCATTAAGAATATTTCCGGAGAATTGGTATGTTGGTTTCTATGATTAGTCCCAAGATCATAATGAACAAAGAAATGTGAATGAATAACGAAAAAGAGTGGCGGAAACAAACTTACATCGATCGGTTTTGAATGCGTCAAACAACAAAATTTTTCCCCTCCAAGTAGTCCCAGGTTCGGCCAAGGCAGTCCACAATGCTCCAAGCTTTGTTTTATCTTTCCAAGCACTTGAATATGTTTCCCTAATCACCTTGTTTGATCCCTTTAAGAGTGCTAGCCATTATGATAAATTTTGCAACAAAATCTTATCAATATTTCCCTTCAATTTCGGCCAAGAAATGAAAAAAATGGGAGAGAAAATTGCTTCACTGGTTTCGGCAATTTGGGAGATATAAGAAGTTCTGTTTTTTCTTCAATTATATTTGGCTTCAAAAACCGTATATGAATATTGGAAAAACAATTACCAAATATTGGTAAATGGTTTACAAAAAGTCAAAGCCATTTTGGCTCCAATTTTGCATTAATTGCCCACACCAAACTCCATCATAAATAGTGACAACATGTCACTCACAAAAAAAAAAGACTTTGACATCTATCACAAATAAATGACAAATGATGTGACTCGCGATGTGACTTGTGGGCCCCACTCGAATTCAAAATGCGAGTGGGCCCGCAAACACTTCCGGGCTTGGTTTCGCTAATTCCGAATTAACGAACTTTCGTCGCGACGTAATTAAATAGTTATGCCTAGCGAAATTACTATTCACATCGCTAACGAATTAATTCTAAATTAACTCGTTTGCCCAAATTAAAATCTAATTTTAATTCCGCGTCAAAATCCAATTTTGTTTAATATATCGAATATATTATTTTTGTCGATTAATTCCAAATTAATCTTTCTCTCTCTTCAAATAGTACTTTATCCAAGATAAGTGTCTCCGCGATTAATACTAGAATAATCATGCTCGAATCATATGTCATCGGTGAATCTTCGGGAAGCGACCCAAGAGATCCCTGGATATGTTGGCAGTAAATACGGTCGTCGGACTATCCGAACACGTACGTACCTCGTACTACGTTTTTACCAATTTACGAGACAAGGTTGGCTTCTAGCAAAACGCCATGCCTACCCAATTCTCTAGAAATATTCTTACTGGAATATACGATCTTTATCAAGCGTAGTATACCGTAGTATTGCCTATTGTGATCCAGTATCGGATGTCACGTGCAAGGCCTGGGGCTAGAATAGTGTCTGCCCCGTACGAAACACATATCGGATTTCAAGCAACTAGTCTCTTTGAATCGGATAATCATGACCTTGTCATATTATCCCGATGGTTGCAACACAATAGAGAACCAGTTCTGAATCCATGCGTGATCATCATCTCCATATGTCTGAAGTGATACTTCCGTCTTGACATCACATCCAATACACTACGATTCTCAATAAACCCAGAAGAGGCGTACACAGAACCTGTTAAAGCCCTGGACGACCAAAACCAAAGTTTACCGATTGTCGCAAGTACTAGCGATGCAAGTCTCAAGTTAAGACCAAATACACCTACCCCAAAGCGGACTCCAATAGACACATATACATACTACCAATGGGATTCCGCGGGGACTATCCAGAGCGAAGCTATTTTCCATACCATCGGTAAAACAAAACCTCTTATCGCACTTGCATAAGTATCCTATACTTAAATATATGAGAACTATGCCGTTATTCCCTCACAATCCACACAAGTGCAATACTAGTCTATTCCGCATTATTGATGTCCAATCTCGATAATACTACGACTAGGGATATTTAATGATTAAACCTTTATGGATTGATACTGTCTCATATCATCTCAATCCGGAATTAATCATAAGGACTTTTACCATTTATATATCAAAGTAAATAAATTACAAAACGGTAAAAGGCAATTTCATTACTACATAGTTAATTTTTTACAAAAACACAATGTCTTTTACAATTAGTGACGCTATGGGTCATAACTGTCCAATAATCTCCCACTTGGCATATTGCCAGTCACTCAAGTATCTAATACCTGAACTATGTACATGTCGCTCAAACTTTTGCTGAGGAGTAGCTTTCGTCATCAGATCTGCCATGTTGTCATCTGATGCGACCTTCTCGACCTTCACATCGCCACGATGTATGATCTCACATATCAGGTGGAAACGTCAAAGAACATGCTTGGATCGTTGATGAGACCGCGGTTCCTTAGCCTGTGCTATAGCCCCGTTATTGTCACAATACAATGGAATGGGCTCAGCTGCTAACGGAACTGCTCCTAATCCAATTAGGAATTTTCGGATCCAAACTGCTTCATTTGCTGCTTCAGCTGCAGCAATGTACTTCGCTTCTGTTGTTGAATCGGCAACAGTCTCTTGCTTGGAAGATTTCCAGCTCACTGCTCCATTATTCAAACAAAATATGTACCCAGATTGCGACTTACAGTCGTCTTTGTCGGTTTGGAAACTTGCATCGGTATACCCAGTTACCTCAAGTTCTCTATCTCCATAGATTAAGAAAGCATCCTTAGTTCGTCTAAGATACTTAAGGATATTCTTAACCGCCATCCAGTGACCTTCACCTGGATCGGCCTGATAGCGACTACACATGCTCAAAGCATATGAGACATCAGGTTGCGTACATATCATGGCATACATGATCGATCCGACTGCCGAGGCGAATGGTATCCGACTCATGTTGTCTCTCTCATCTTGAGTTTTATGACACATGTCCTTAGATAGATAGACGCCATGTGACACTGGCAACAGTCTTATCTTGGACTGATCCATGTTGAATCTCTTCAACACTTTGTCAATGTATGTGCTCTGGGAGAGTCCAAGCATCTTTCTAGATCTATCCCCGTAGATCTTTATTCCCATAATAAAGGCTGCTTCTCCCAGATCTTTCATGGAGAATTTCAATGAAAGCCAAGCTTTCACCGATGTTAGCATGGGATTTTCATTGCCTATAAGCAATACATCATCAACATAAAGGACAATAAAAGTCAGTGCTCTCCCACTAACCTTCTTATATACACAAGGATCATCTTCGTTTTGAATGAAATCATACTCTTTTATTATCTCATCAAAACGTTGGTTCCATGACCGCGATGCTTGCATCAGTCCATAAATGGACCGATTTAACTTACAAACCTTGTTTGCAAGTCTAGGCACGATAAAACCATCAGGCTGTTGCATATAAACATCCTTCAAAAGGATTCCGTTAAGGAAGTGGTTTTAACGTCCATCTGCAATATCTCGTAATCGAAATATGTAGCAATTGCAAGCATTATCCGAATAGATTTAATCATGGCAACGGGTGAGAAATTTTCATCGTAATCGACACCATGTCGTTGACGATACCCCTTCACTACAAGCCTAGATTTGTACCTTGGTACGTTGCCATCCATGTCAGTCTTCTTCTTGAAGACCCATTTGCATCCAATAGGCTTTACTCCTTATGGTGCATCAACCAGTGTCCAAACTTTGTTGGTGTACATGGAATCCATTTCGGACTTCATGACATCTTGCCAAAAAGCGGAATCGATAACTTGTATCGCTTCCTCATACGTAGCCAGTTTGTTATCCTCAATGAGATTAATATCTTTATCAGGTGAGTTCAGAAACCCATACCTCTCAGGTTGTTTCCTGACTCTCTCCGACCTACGCGGTCCTTGTGTAATAGAAGATTATGGTACAGTCTCATCCTGGATGGACTGTTCTTGTTCCGTTGAGGATTCTAAGCCAGGAATAGTATCATTCCGATTTTCATCGAGTTTTACTTTCCTTCCACTAACCACTGCATTTATGAATTCATTCTCAAGGAAAACCATATGTAGAGCAACAAATACTTTGTTCTCTCATGGGTGATAGAAGTAATATCCTTGAGTTTCCCTAGGATATCCTACGAATAGGCATTTATCCGATTTGGGCTCAAGTTTGGTACCTTCCAAATGTTTGACGTATGCCCAGCATCCCCAAATCTTCAGGAATGAGAAACCCGGTTTCTTTCCTGTCCATATCTCATATGGTGTCTGTTGTACAGACTTTGACGGAACATGATTCAAAATAAGAATTACCATGTTTAATGCATATCCCCAGAAGGAAACAGGTAGCTCAGTGCAACTCATCATACACATAACCATGTCCAACAAAGTTTGGTTTCTATGTTCGGACACACCGTTTAATTGCGGTGTTCCAGGAGGAGTCCACTGTGAAAGAATACCATATTCTTTCAAGTAATCTAGAAACTCATTGCTCAAGTATTCGCCACCACGGTCCGACCGTAATGTATTTATACTCTTGCCGGTCTATTTTTCAACTTCGTGTCGAAACTCTTTGAATTTCTCAAAAGTTTCCGACTTGTGGCTCATAAGATACACAAAACCATAACGTGATGCATCATCCGTAAAGGTTATGAAGTATTCGTATCCACCTCTAGCCTGGCTAGACATGGGCCCACATACGTCACTATGAACGAGGGCTAACAGTTCAGTGGCGCGTTCACCTTTACCGCTAAAGGGTGATTTAGGCATTTTGCCTAATAAGCAAGATTCACAGACATCATATGAATTTGGATCAAATCCGTCCAAGTACCCACTCTTCCAGAGTGTGGATATGCGAGTCTTGTTTATGTGTCCCAGACGAAAGTGCCACATATAAGTTTCATCTTTGTTACTCATTTTAACCCTTTTGTTTGTTATGTTATATGTTTGAGATTGATTTATATTCAAAATATAAAGACCATTATTTGCAACAGCAGTGCAAATTTCTACATCATTTTTATACATAAAAAACCCAGTGTTTCTAAATACAAAAGTATACCCACATTGGGTTAACATAGATATAGAAATAATATTCCTAGTCAAACTAGGTACATAATAACAGTCATTAAGTTCAAGTACATGCCCCGAGGGCAGTTCAAAAATAAAAGTGCCAACGGCCAAAACGGTGACTGGTGCCCCATTTCCGACGCGTAGATCAATCTCCCGTGAGGCCAGTCTCTTGTTAATCCGCAGATCCTGCACATCAGTACATATGTGAGTACCACAACCAGAATCAAAAATCCAATTTTTAAAACTAGAAGTAGTCATGTTTATTTCAATAACAAACATACCTGAAGCCGGTGTCTTGCCCGCTTTAATCTCCTTCTGGAGCGCCTTGTACTCGTGGCAGTCACGCTTCCAGTGACCTCGCTTGCCGCACTGGAGGCAAACATCCTGAGATTTGTCCTTAGGCTTCCCAGAAGCCTTTGACTATTTTGCCTTACCCTTTCTTTTATGCTTCTTCTTCTTCACACCTCTAGTCGCCTTGGGCCCAGCCCTCGGTGTCTGAGATGTCGAAGCAAAGTGCGCCTTGCGCTTGTTGCCCTTAAGCATCTTATTTTCAGCTTCCTTGAGAAATGACAACAACTCTCCAAGAGTATCATCAGTGTTCATCAGGTTATAGCTTATGATGAACTGTTTCCAAGTGTCGGGGAGAGATTGCAAGATCATATCTATGGTAATCTCAGCCTCTAAGACTATCCCCATCTTAGCCAAGTCATCTATGTCAGCAATCATCTGTACCACATGGGACTCAACAGACATGCCTTCTGACATACGTGAACGGAAGAGCTTCTTCACTAACTCATATCACTGCGACCTCGGTTAGATTGGTGAAGATGTGCAACCTCGCCAACATGTTATAGGGATCCAAGTCTCTGTTCTATTGACAGAAATGCTGAGTCATAACAACAAGCATAATTGACTGAGCAGTTTCACAATCATCACTGTGAGTCTTCCAAAGCTCCAGCTCAAGTAGCTCATCAGGTTTGGGCTTAGGCCCAAGAGGTCTCTGTAAGGGTTTTTAGGGGGTGAATCCGGTAACGCAGCGGAAGCGGTGGAAAATCGTATTTTCCGATTTCAAAAATTTTTCTCAGATTAATTAAATAAACACATTTATTTAATTATCCAATAATCAAATTATGAAATAAAATTCAAATGAATCATATTCAAGTGAATTTACCAAATTACCATTGCTTTGGTATTTTGTCCATTTTAGTCCGAAATTGATCTAATCAATTTTGAATGATTCTAAATCATTTCTAAGATGAACTTATCATGTTCAAAACATCAAAACACCAAAGCACCAAAAATCCCAAATTTCTTATCCAAAGCCGTGAGCCCTCCAGGAGCAATATTGTGCCTTTTGTCATTTCATGTCTCAAAACACATCTAAATGTAATCCAATCAACATGAAACTTTATATGCATCATATACACACACAATACACAACATATATGAAAATCCCCAAATTTGGAATTGGTCATGAACCCTAATTTTTCAATTTCCATAAATTGGACAAATTAGACCAAATACATTAAATCAATTACTTCAATCATCATTCTTATATCCAATCCAAGTCTCAACACAATGAAACAACTCAAGATCAAATCTAGGTCATCTAAGGTGGGTCAACAACTCTAGATTAGCAACATGGTTTCCAAAACCTTAAAAGAAAGCTTATTACTACAATAGTCATACATTTCCTTCATCAGACATGCTTTACACCTCCATCAAAACTTCCATCAACAAAAACCACAAGAACTAAGAAAGAATAACCTTAGAATATCATATATTAAAGCCTAGAACCTAAGGAACAAATTCCTTATTAATAGCAAGTTCAAGAAACTTACTAAAATCCAAGCTTTTTGATTTTTGTCTTTCTTTTCACAAACTCCTTTGGCTTCTTCAATGGAGTTTCTTTTAGTAAAGTGTATTAGGTTAAGTGTAAATGAATGAAAAACAATATATACTTGTACCAATTTGGCTTGGCCGAAAATGACTTTAGCAAATACAAGTCATGTAATTTCAATTTCATTTCAAGTTTATTTAGTCAACTTGCATAAATATCTAAATACAACTTTATTAGATATTTAATTAAGTCAACAAAGGCAACTAATATCATTTACTTTAAATATCCTAATGTAAGATATTTATATTTTAATTAATTTAATCATTTAACAATTAAATAATTAATTAATTAATCAAATACAAATATATTAAATATATGTATAATATTTACATTAAATATTAAAAACATATATTCATTTAGGATATAAGTCAAATAACTCATTTTGACTATTAATTAATGTGTATTTAAATTAATCAAGTATTAAATGTAAATACACAATAATTAGACAAATGACTATCTAGTCCCTTTAGCACGTATCTTGCGTTTAACCTTGAAACGACTTTATAAATAATCAATATTATTTATTAATGTTGCTCTAGTGCTCTACGAGTATGTTTCATTATTGAGACTCTCTAGATTCAGGTATATCCGTCACGAAATCTAATTTCGTGTCCATAATCTATCCACCCGTAGATTATGACGATCACGGCAAATGTATAATTCCTCCGTCACAGGTATCCGGATAAATCCCAGAGATATAGATGTAAACGTCAAATCTCTATCGGGATTATCCAGTCGACTATTCTATTAGCAATCTCAAAAAGAATGTTTAGAACTAGCTTCTAAACTTTACCACGGGCCCATAGTTTTATCTGATTGCTAATCATATGGACTACCTATGCTCTGGTACACAGAACTGACGGATCCTATCTTGATACACATAGGACACCCTGAGGATCTATCTACACCCAACGAACAGACGGAGGTCTGATCTTAATAGATCGGTGACGTGACTGCCGTCTAAGTGTAGAAGATGTCTCATGTGCCCACAATGGCATCTCAAGTCTAAGAATCACAAGTGCTACTCAACCAAAAGATTCTTATTGACGCTGGTGTACCATCCATTAAGAATCTTCGGTGAGTCGTTCAGTGTTTATCCGCTATAAACACCTACACGTCTATACTAGTCTCCAAGACTAATGGTTCATTGAGAAACCATTGGAATCATATATTCCAGTATACAACATGTACCGGTCTCAACGGGTTTACTATACTGACCAAGTAGTGTAAACCTTGACCAGGAACTGTCTGAGAATGACAACGTCATGATACTACTCAATGTCTGTTGCGACACTTTTGCAACTGTATCATGACTAATCATTCTAGGGTCATTACGTCTTTACCATATAGAAAGATAGATTATATTATAGAAACTGCATATATTATTCATAATAATAATGTTTTACAGAAGTATTCAAAAGAAATACAACCGGGAATTGGCGCTCTGAGCACCAACCCCAACAAAATCTCCCACTTGCTCTAGTGCCAATATCGATTGTATCTAATACCCATCGACTCCACGTGTTTGTCAAACAACTTCGGAGGTATGGCCTTCGTCAGTGGTCTGCTACATTATCTTACTCGGTACCTTGCACACGACAATATCCCCTCGCGACACGATCTCTCGAATGATGTGGTACTTGCGTTCCACATGCTTTGACTTCTGATGCGCCCTCGGTTCCTTTGCTTGCGCAATGGCTCCAGTATTATCACAGTATAACGGAATCGCATTCTTGATACTTGGGACAACTCCCAATTCTGTGATAAAGTTCTTTATCCACACAGCCTCTTTTGCAGCTTCAGAAGCTGCAATATATTCCGCCTCAGTGGTGGAATCTGCTGTTGATCCATGTTTGGAACTCTTCCAACAAACTGCACCTCCGTTAAGGGTAAAGACAAATCCAGATGTAGACTTTCTATCATCGGGATCCGATTGAAAATCGGAGTCTGTATACCCATTAACCTGCAGTTCGTTTCGTCCATAAATTATTAACTTATCCTTGGTACCTTTAAGATACTTTAGGATATGTTTAATGGCCATCCAATGGTCATTACCTGGATTGGACTGATATCGACTAGGTACGCTAACATCGAAACTGATATCAGGCCTCGTACATAACATGGCATACATTATGCTACCCAAACACGAAGCATAAGGTTGGTTAGACATTCTAACCTTCTCATCTTCTGTTTGTGGACACATCTTCTTAGAAAGATGAATCCCATGTCTGAACGGTATGTTTGCTGTCTTACAGTTACCAAAACTATACCGTTCCAAGATCTTATCTATGTACGTTGATTGGGATAACCCAATCAGCCTCTTTTTCTATCTCTATAGAGTTTTATCTCTAAAACATAGGAAGCTTCTCCCAGGTCCTTCATGGAGAAATTCTTACAGAGGTACGCTTTCACGCTTTGTAACATACCTAAATCATTTCCAATGATTAGGATGTCATCAACATATAGGACTAAAAATACGACCATGCTCCCATTGGCCTTCTGATACACACAGGATTCTTCCGAATTCTTGAGAAAACCAGACGATCTAATAATCTCGTCGAATCGAAGATTCCAACTTCGTGAAGCTTGTTTAAGGCCATAAATGGACTTCTTAAGCTTACATACCATACCCGAGTTTTCGCTGGACGCAAACCCTCCGGTTGTTCCATATAGATTTCTTCATCAAGAAATCCATTTAGAAAAGCCGTTTTGACATCCATTTGCCAAATCTCGTAGTCATGATACGCAGCTATAGAAAAAATCCGGATAGACTTAAGCATTGCAACCGGCGAAAAAGTTTCATCGTAGTCGACGCCAGGTCGCTACGTGTAACCTTTTGCTACCAGTCGGGCCTTGTAAGTTTCAACCTTACCATCAGGCCCGCGCTTCCTCTTGTAAACCCATTTACAACCGATAGGAACAATTCCTTTGGGAAGCGGAATCAAGTCCCAAACTTGATTTTCATGCATTGAGTCTATCTCGGATTTCATGGCACTTTGCCATTTCACGGAGTCGATGTCCAACATCGATTCTCTATAGGTGAAAGGATCTAACTCTTCAACTAAGAGAACATCCAGACTCTTTTCTTGTATCAAATACAAGCGTTCAGGAGGTCTAGATACCCTTTCCGACCTACGGAGTGTGTGTGTTGAAGGTCCTTCATCTACTTGAACTTCAGGTTCCTCCGTTGGTTCATTGTTTTCGGGTTGGACTTCATCAAGCTCAACCTGTCTATGATTTCCACCTTCTGACAAAAATTCTACTTTAGAAATTTTGCGAAGCGAGCTACGAACACATTTCGATGCTCGGTATCATAGAACAGATACCCCCTCGTATTTGAAGGATATCCAACAAACCTAAAATTTTGCCCTCGAGGCGAAAGCTTATCTTGCTGAGTCACCCTGACATAGGCATGACAACCCCAAACCTTAATATAATTGAGATTTGGTCTCCTACCGATATCTCATACGTTGTCGTAGGAACAGCCTTTGAAGGAATCTTGTTCAAAAGATGTGCGGCTGTTAAGAGAGAGTAGCCCCATAAATAATAGGGCAAATCTGTGAAACTCAACATTGATCGGACCATATCCAATAAAGTCCAATTTCTCCTCTCAGACACTCCATTGTGCTGTGGAGTACTTGGAGGAGTATATTGAGCGAGAATCCAATTCTCCTTCATATAATCCATGAACTCACCACTCATATATTCGCCGCCTCGATCTGACCGAAGGCATTTAATATATTTACCAGTTTGTTTTTCTACTTCATTTCAGAACTCTTTGAACTTTTCAAAGGTTTCCGATTTATGTCTCACCAAATAGACATAACCGTACCATGACAGATCATCGGTAAAGGTAACGAAGTACGAATAACCACTGTGAGCAGTTTGACTTATTGGACCACATACATCAGAATGTACGAGTTCCAGTAAGTTAATGGCACGGTGTCCAACACCAGAAAATAGGGCTTTGGTCATCTTACCCTGAATACAGGATTCACAGTTGGATAGGATTCAATGGTAAGATATGGTATCAAACCATTCCTAACCAATTGGGTAAGGCGTTTAACGCCAATGTGACCAAGTCTCATATGCCAAAGTTCAGTATTATTAATTACAGGTAAACTACGTTTATTAACTCCAGTATTTATTATATCTTTTGAAATTTGCAATGTATAATGACCATGCTGGTTTGGACAACAAAGGATCTGAATATTATTACTATCATATAAATACAAAGAACTGTTCTTAATATTAATACAAAAGCCTTATGTATCCAATACAAAAAGTGATATAATATTAGCTACACATCCAGGTACAAATGGCATTCATTTAACAAAAGTGTCCCATTCGGCAATGAGATCTCGCATACTCCCACTGCAACTGCATCCAAAGAGTCTCCACTCCCGAACCGCAACAGCATCTCCCTGGGCTTCAGCCTCCTACTTTCCTTCAGCACCTGCAACGAATTGCAAATGTGAATGGGACAAGCAGAATCTAAAATCCAGTTGGATGTAACGGCTTCACAAGCCAAAGATAAATCAATAACTGGAAAAATAAAAGTACCTGATGTAGATGCTTTGTCTCTCCTCAGCTGGGCGATGTAATCAGGACAGTTCCTTTTCCAATGCCCGACTTTGCCACAGTGGTGGCATTTGTCTTCAGAAGCCCTCTTGGGCTTAGTAATCTTCGCCTGTTGTTGAGGACCAAAAGCCTTTTTCTTCTTCTTGCCTTTCTTGTTCTTTCCCATGGACCATCCTTGGGAAGAAGCCGAAAGAGAAGTAGTTCTAGGAGGGCGAGTCGGTACTCCCTTCTTAAGGTCCTCTTCTGCCGTGAGCAACATCCTATGTAGCTCCTGGTAGGTGCAGACAGTCCCGTGCATGTTGAAGTACATCATGAACTGGCGAAATGAAGCTGGTAGTGAACCAAGAATGACACTCCTACCGAGAATGTCATTCAAGATGAGATTATGTTGCCTCAATTGATCGATCAAATCGATCATCTAAAGAACATGTGGGCTAACACTTTGCCCCTCATCCAGACGCGCATGGAACAGTTCCATGGCGACTTTGTGAACAATCACTTGTTCTTGGTTCTCAAACGATTGTCTCAATCGTGTCATCATACTATAGGAATCGAGCATACCATAGTACTGTTGCTTGAGTTTCGGAGACAGTGAACTAAGGATGTATGATTTAACCCTTAAATCATCATCCTTCCAAGTTTCAAAAACTTGGCGTTCCTCCTCCGAAGCATCCGCACCCACAGCAAGGGGCAACGGACCCTCAAGAACATATCCCAGCTTTTCGGAATCGAGGACAATCCTCAAATCCAATTCCCAGTCAGCGAAGTTCTCAGCGCCTTTCAGTTTGTTCGCATCAAGCATACGTGCAAACTGATTTGTGGATTGTGCCGCCATCGCCAATCTATCATATAGATCACGAAAAACGGTTAGCATAAATTAAGCAGTTTCATATAATATCATAAGCATAAACTAGATCATGGATTTTTAATCTAAAAATGCCCCTCCCACTAAATCATGCAATAATGTAATCCCCAAACAGAATACAAAGATTTAATAATTAAATTAAATACAATAGTTAAAAGTGGATCCCGTGAATATATTTCGGCTCACAGCAGAGGCACGGTCTCGCCTACGTATATTCATCAAGTAGACAACTCATTTGTCAATCACTCAATAGTGACTCATGGGTTTCCGGTCCGGGTCGTTTCTCGTTGTCGCTGCGAAGGCAGGCCCACAAGGAGACCTACCAAGGTTAAACTCGTCAATGATAAACTCAAGTTACTTACGTAATCCTGACAGCTAGGGCACGTTCAGAATTCCGCTTTTACTTGAATTTATTTAGTATCTGATATACATCCGGTATAAAAAAATCTTTATCGGCTACACCCTCACAGCAGAGGCACTGTCTCGGATGTAGTCACAAAGAAGTATTCATAAACCGTATTGACAAGACGGACCATATAACATGCATCAAATACATAATTACATTCAAACCTTTTTAATTAGGGATTTTCCGCTAAGTGTCATACACCCTAAATCTAACCAATTAGATCCTAATAAGCATGCATAAAGTCAAGAAAACATGATTAAACATTGATTCAATGAAGGCTAATCATTTTAGGGGGCCTAGAATCATACTCGCTCTGATACAATTTTGTAGGGGTTTTTAGGGGGTGAATCCGGTAACGCAGCGGAAGCGGTGGAAAATCATATTTTCCGATTTCAAAACTTTTTCTCGGATTAATTAAATAAATGAATTTATTTAATTATCCAATAATCAAATTATGAAATAAATTCAAATGAATCATATTCAAGTGAATTTACCAAATTACCCTTGCTATGGTATTTTGTCCATTTTAGTCCGAAATTGATCTAATCAATTTTGAATGATTCTAAATCATTTCTAAGATGAACTTATCATGTTCAAAACATCAAAATACCAAAAGCACCAAAAATCCCAAATTTCTTATCCAAAGCCGTGAGCCCCTCCAAGGAGCAATATTGTGCCTTTTGTCATTTCATGTCTCAAAACACATCTAAATGTAATCCAATCAACATGAAACTTTATATGCATCATATACACACACAAATACACAACATATATGAAAAGCCCCAAATTGGGAATTGGTCATGAACCCTAATTTTTCAATTTCCACAAATTGGACAAATTAGACCAAATACATTAAATCAATTACTTCAATCATCATTCTTACATCCAATCCAAGTCTCAACACAATGAAACAACTCAAGATCAAATCTAGGTCATCTAAGAGTGGGTCAACAACTCTAGATTAGAAACATGGTTTCCAAAACCTTAAAAGAAAGCTTATTACTACAATAGTCATACACTTCCTTCATCACACATGCTTTACACCTCCATCAAAACTTCCATCAACAAAAACCATAAGGAACAAAGAAAGAAATAACCTTAGAATATCATATATTAAAGCCTAGAACCTAAGGAACAAATTCCTTACTAATAGCAAGTTCAAGAAACTTACTAAAAATCCAAGCTTTTTGATTTTTGTCTTTCTTTTCACAAACTTCCTTTGGCTTCTTCAATGGAGTTTCTCTTAGTAAAGTGTATTAGGTTAAGTGTAAATGAAATGAAAAAACAATATATACTTGTTACCAATTTGCCTTGGCCGAAAATGACTTTAGCAAATACAAGTCATGTAATTTCAATTTCATTTCAAGTTTATTTAGTCAACTTGCATAAATATCTAAATACAACATTATTAGATATTTAATTAAGTCAACAAAGGCAACTAATATCATTTACTTTAAATATCCTAATGTAAGATATTTATATTTTAATTAATTTAATCATATAACAATTAAATAATTAATTAATTAATCAAATACAAATATATTAAATATATGTATAATATTTTCTTTAAATATTAAAAACATATATTCTTTTGGATATAAGTCAAATAACTCATTTTGACTATTAATTAATGTGTATTTAAATTAATCAAGTATTAAATGTAAATACACAGTAATTAGACAAATGACTATCTAGTCCCTTTAGCACGTATCTTGCGTTTAACCTTTAAACGACTTTATAAATAATCATATTATTTATTAATGTTGCTCTAGTGCTCTACGAGTATGTTTCATTATTGAGACTCTCTAGATTCAGGTATATCCGTCACGAAATCTAATTTCGTGTCCATAATCTATCCACCCGTAGATTATGACGATCACGGATAATCTCGCTGAACCATACAGGTCGAGGTCATGGCAAATGTATAATTCCTCCGTCACAGGTATCCGGATAAATCCCAGAGATATAGATGTAAACGTCAAATCTCTATCGGGATTATCCAGTCGACTATTCTATTAGCAATCTCAAAAAGAATGTTTAGAACTAGCTTCTAAACTTTACCACGGGCCCATGGTTTTATCTGATTGCTAATCATATGGACTACCTATGCTCTGGTACACAGAACCGACGGATCCTATCTTGATACACATAGGACACCCTGAGGATCTATCTACACCCAACGAACAGACGGAGGTCTGATCTTAATAGATCGGTGACGTGACTGCCGTCTAAGTGTAGAAGATGTCTCATGTGCCCACAATGGCATCTCAAGTCTAAGAATCACAAGTGCTACTCAACCTAAGAAGATTCTTATTGACACTGGTGTACCATCCATTAAGAATCTTCGGTGAGTCGTTCAGTGTTTATCCGCTATAAACACCTACACGTCTATACTAGTCTTTAAGACTAATGGTTCATTGAGAAACCATTGGAATCATATATTCCAGTATACAACATGTACCGGTCTCAACGAGTTTACTATACTGACCAAGTAGTGTAAACCTTGACCAGGAACTGTCTGAGAATGACAACGTCATGATACTACTCAATGTCCGTTGCGACGCTTTTGCAACTGTATCATGACTAATCATTCTAGGGTCATTACGTCTTTACCATATAGAAAGATAGATTATATTATAGAAACTGCATATATTATTCATAATAATAATGTTTTACAGAAGTATTCAAAAGAAATACAACCGGGAATTGGCGCTCTGAGCACCAACCCCAACAGTCTCTGTATAGTATATAGTAGCCTCTCGGCTCCAAGGATAATCCTCATATTCATTTCCCAATCGACAAAGGTCGTGCCCTTGAAGACATTTTCGCCAATAATAATGTCTCAGACATTTCCCTTTCCTGTCATCTTGATTACGATTGTCCAACTATCTAATCAACGATATTTGGGTACAGTCTAACTGTTACAAGAAAAATAACATTATATTAGTCCAACTAATAAAATAATTTTGACGTAATAATTTGAAAGCGCGTAAAGCTAAGTATCTGAATGAAATTGCAAATTCAATATTAGCCTCTACTATTTTTCGGCGAGCCTCTAACCCTCTGTCGAGTACTCGGGAAACCCAGTTTCCTAGTGGGCTAGGATCCCGTTAAATAACACACAACCTTGATTTTGGCCAACAAGCTGTATGATATTTAACTAGGTAGATCTCGAAGATCAATTGGATCTAATCCAATTCCTAGATCCGGTAGGTGGATATCCAAGTCCGAAACATATATACAGTATATATGCCAATATATCCAATATATTTTCCTAACCTTTTTCCTCTGAATCAACTAAGCCTTGGCTTTGGCACAACAAGCTTAATGATTCCAGTTAAGCGGGACCCATTGACATGGAAAGCTTCGTAATCAATGTCGATGGACAAGAAGTGATCTTTACTTTGGCCAACAAATCACGACTTGGACAAGACACCGATATGGAACAAAACTCTCATGATTCAAACACATGCGCAATTGACAAAGGTCTTGACTTTGGCCAACAAACCAATGCCAACTTTGGATCTTGAGTAAGAATCACTCAACGAAAGGAAAACGCTTAATATGTTTTGAGGGTTTTTTTCGCGTAAATTGGTAACCAATTTATTATCTTTGTTAAGGTCTCATCATACAACCTTAAGCATGCTTCTAAAACATCATAAGGCGCGAAAGTAAATTAATAACAATATGCGGATGGATATTTAAACAGATTATTCCTAGAACAAATCACTCACTTTCCTCTCCCCGGCTAGCACTATTATATTTCTACCCAATTACATAATACAATAATAGAAACCTCATTAACATTGAGGGGAATTAGGTGAAAAGAGAATACAAAGAATAATGAGAGATAAGGCTGGACACGCATGTCCAATTTATAAATTCCAAATTTACAATAATTTCCAAAATTACCCTTCCCTTCTAATATCCATCTGATCTATTCATTCAACACATCCATATATTCATTCATATCATGCATTACAACCAATCTAATCCAATTAATTAGGCTTTAATTATATGACCATCCAATGTTCAAACAATGATTTGATTTTGCGCGAGTCCAACTCGTTTGAGAATAAGTACTCAAAGTACGAATTCTTGAATTATATCGAACTACTCGTTAAATCTAATTTAATCTGTATTCAATACTAATTCAACTATTTAATTCCAAATTAAATATTTACATTATTTAATGCGCTTTAACGACTTAGATTCCAAATCTAATCTTATCGGGTCTCAAAGCCCAACTAACATCCAATGTTCGTTTAATTAAGGCCGATGGGCTTTCAATTGATTTCATAACGCATGGGCTTTGGTCAATGTGGGTCAAACCCAATTACCAAGCCCAATTAAGTAATCACCCTTATTTGCCATAAAACCAATATCAAGCCCATAAGGCCCAATTAAACTTTAAAGCCCATTTATTACATTTGGACTTAATAGAATGATTTAGGCCCAATTTGGATCCAATCCAATTGGCCTAAACCAACTTGGCCCAACCAAGCCCATTATGCCCAAATACAATAATTTCAAGCCCATTAACCAAATTTTATAACTTAGTTAATTAAAGTGTAATACATCAATTAATTAACTAAATCAATATTTCCAAAATACAATTGACCAATTAATTATGTATCTAATTGTTCAATTATTGTCCAACAATTTTTGAATCAAAAATCAAGTCCATACATGCCATATAGCTCTCGGCCAAGGTAAGCTTTTAAGTCCGATTTCGTTTTTCAATCCGATCGAATTACAAATCGACTTTTCATTCGTTTCAACTCATCCAATGATCATCAAAACAAAATTTTCCAAGAGCCTAGGGTACTACCCTTATTCAGCCAAGCCTTAATGTGGGGCAAATTTTGATCCAATCATAATTTGTTGAAATTGATCCAATCCAACCTCATTTCATCAACATACAAGCATACTCAACCATTCAATTTAATCAAATCATGCTCACATGGAATTTCCCCAAATTTTACCCTAATACATTTCATGCTCATTTTAGGCTCTGATTCCATTGTTGGTTTCTATGATTAGTCCCAAGATCATAATGAACAAAGAAATGTGAATGAATAACGAAAAAGAGTGGCAGAAACACACTTACATCGATCGGTTTTTGAATGCGTCAAACAACAAATTTTTCCCCTCCAAGCAGTCCAAGGTTCGGCCAAGGCAGCCCACAATGCTCCAAGCTTTGTTTTGTCATTCCAAGCACTTGAATAGGTTTCCCTAATCACCTTGTATGGTCCCTTGAAGAGTGCTAGCCCTTATGATAAATTTTGCAACAAAATCTTATCAATATTTCCCTTCAATTTCGGCCAAGAAATGAAAGAAATGGGAGAGAAAATTGCTTCACTGGTTTCGGCAATTTGGGAGAGAGAAGAAGTTTTGTTTTTTCTTCAATTCTATTTGGCTTCAAAAACCGTATATGAGAATTGGAAAAATAATTACCAAATATTGGTAAATGGTTTACAAAAAGTCAAAGCCATTTTGGCTCCAATTTTGCATTAATTGCCCACACCAAACTCCATCATAAATAGTGACAACATGTCACTCACAAAAAAAAAACTGACATCTATCACAAATAAATGACAAGTGATGTGACTCGCGATATGACTTGCGGGCCCCACTCGAATTCAAAATACGAGTGGGCCCGTAAACACTTCTGGGCTCAATTTCGCTAATTCCGAATTAACGAGATTCCGTCGCGACGTAATTAAATAATTATGCCTAGCGAAATTACTATTCACATCGATAACGAATTAATTCTAAATAAAATCATTTTTCGGAATTAAAATCTAATTTTAATTCCGCGTCGAAATCCAATTTCGTTTAATATATCAAATATATTATTTTTGTCGATTAATTCCCAATTAATCTTTCTCTCTCTTCAAATAGTACTTTATCCAAGATAAAGTGTCTCCGCGATTAATCCTAGATTAATCATGCTCGAATCATACATCATCGGTGAATCTTAAGGAAGTGACCCAAGAGATCCCATAGATATGTTGGCAGTAAATACGTTCGTCGGACTATCCAAACACGTACGTACCTCGTACTACGTTTTTACCAATTTACGAGACAAGGTTGGCTTCTAGCAAAGCGCCATGCCTACCCAATTCTCCAGAAATATTCTTACAGGAATATACGATCTTTATCAGGCATAGTATACCATAGTATTGCATATTGCGATCCAGTATCGGATGTCACGTGCAAGGCCTGGGGCTGGAATAGTGTCTGCCCCGTACGAAGCACATATCAGATTTCAAGCAACTAGTCTCTTTGAATCGGATAATCATGACCTTGTCATATTATCCCGATGGTTGCAACACAATAGAGAACCAGTTCTGAATCCCTGCGTGATCATCATCTCCATATGTCTGAAGTGATAATTCTATCTTGACATCACATCCAATACACTACGATTCTCAATAAACCCAGAAGAGGCATACACAAAACATGTTAAAGCCCTGGATGACCAAAACCAAAGTTTACCAATTGTCGCAAGTACTAGCGATGCAAGTCTCAGGTTAAGACCAAATACACCTACCCTGAAGCGGACTCCCTTAGACACATATACATACTACCAATGGGATTCCGCGGGGTCTATCCAGAGCGAAGCTGTTTTTCGTACCATCGGTAAAACACAACCTCCTATCACACTTGCATAAGTTTCCTATACTTAAATATATGAAAACTATGTCGTTATGCCCTCACAACGCGCACAAGTCCAATACTAGTCTATTCCGCATTATCGATGTCCAATCTCGATAATACTACGACTAGGGATATTTAATGATTAAACCTTTATGGATTGATACTGTCTCAAATCATCTCAATCTGGAATTAATCATAACGACTTTTACCATTTATATATCAAAGTAAATAAATTACAAAATGGTAAAAGGCAATTTCATTACTACATAGTTAATTTTGTACAAAAACACAATGTCTTTTACAAACAGTGACGCTATGGGTCAAAACTGTCCAACAGTGTAAGCACGGTGCTTTGCTAGAAGCCAACCAGGTCTCGTAAATCGGTAAAAACGTAGTACAAGGTATGTACGTGTTCGGATAGTCCGACGACCGGATTTACTGCCTACATATCTAGGGATCTCATTGGTCACTTCCCGAAGATTCACTGATGACGTATGATTCGAGCATAATTAATCTGGGATTAATTACGGAGAGATTTTATCTAGGATAAAATACTATTTGAAGAGAGAGAACGATTAATTTGGAATTAATCGATAAAAATAATATATTCGATATATTAAACGAAATTAGATTTCGACGCGGAATTAAAATTGGATTTTAATTCGGGCTAACGAATTGATTTAGAATTAATTCGCAAGCGACGTGAATAGTAATTTTGCTATGCATAATTATTTAATTAAATTTGATTTAATTACGTCGCAACGAAAAGTTAGTTAATTCGGAATTAACGAACCCGAGTTTGGAATGTGTTTGCAGGCCCACTCGCATTTTTAATTAAAGTGGGGCCCATAAGTCACATCGCACGTCACATCGCTTGTCACTTTATTGATGGAAGTCATGTCACATTTTTAGTGATTGACAACCAATCACTATTCATGATGGGGGTTGTTGAAGGCATTGAATGCAATTTTCCCTCCAATTTTGCTTTATGCTTTTGGATAAGCATATACCAAATATTGTGAGATTTTTTGAGATAATGTTTTTAGAAAACAAAATCAAACAAATATAAAACTCTCTCTCTCTCCTATCTTGCTCATTATTGTGAGCTCCAACAAGAACAAGAAAAGTTGTTGCATTTTTTCTTAAGTGCTAGCACACCAAAGGAATCATATCAAGGTGTTAGGGAAACTCATCCCTTGAGCTTGGAATCAAAGATCAAAGCTTGGAGCTTGGATTCAACATTCAAAGGGGACCTTGGCCGAATCTTGGAAGACTTATCAAAGGCAAATTTTTGTGTTCAACGCATCCAACATCCGCTCTTTGTAAGTATGATTCTTCCATACTTTATTTTGTATTCACATGATTTCATTGCTTATATGATCTTGGATAATGTCTTGGAGACCAACAATGGTATCAGAGCCTTGATGAGCATGAAATATGATTAGGGTTAATATACTAAAATTTGGGTAAATTTGATTTGAGCATGTTTTAATCAAATTGTTTGTTTGAGTATGCTTGTATGTTAATAACTTGGAGTTATGCATGATCAATTTGACGAAAATTTAATTGGATTAATTTTCCCCAATTATTTTGGCTTGGCCGAATAGACTATATGCCCTAATGTCATGGTATTTTTTGTCTTTTGATCATTGGATGAGTTGAAAGACATATATATATATTAATTTATATTGATTTAAGATTCAATCGGATTGATATCAGAATCGGATATAAAAAACCCCAAAATATCGTGACCTTGAGAAGCATGAAATGAGATGATTTTTTGTTTCAATAATGTTTGACATGTGTTGGACAAATTAAATCATGATTAATTGATTAAATTATATTTTGGAAATGTTAATTTAGATAATTAATTAATGTAATACACTTTAATGAATTAAATTATGAAATTTGGAATTTTAAAATTTAATTAGTTGGGCTTAATTTAGAATTGGGCTTATAATGTTGTATTTGGGCCTAATGGGCTTGGTTGGGCCAAGTTGGTTTAGGTCGATTGGATTGGATCCAGATTGGGCCTAAATCATTCCATTAAGTCCAAATATGATAAATGGGCCTTTTATGTTTAATTGGGCCTAAATTGGTTTCTTGACAAATAGGGTGATTCCTTAATTGGGCTTTGGTATTTGGGTTTGACCCATATTAACCAAAGTCCATGCCTTAAGAAATTAATTGAAAGCCCATTGGACTTTAATTAAATAACATTGGATGTTAATTGGGCTTTGAGACCCATTTAGATTAGATTTGGAATCTAAGTCTTAAAGGCACATTAAAAAGTTTAGTTATTTAATTTGGAATTAAATATATAGAATTAGTATTGAATACGAATTAAATTAGATTTAAATTGTAGTTCGATATAATTCAAGAATTTGTACTTTGAGTATTTGTTCTTAAACGAGTTGGACTCGCATAAAATCAAATCGTTGTTTGAACATTGGATGATCACTTTATTCAAGATTAATTAATTGTATTAGATTGATTGAATAACATGATTTGTGTGAATACATGGATGTGTTGAATGAATAATGTATATCAGATGGATATTAGAAGGGAAATGGCAATTTTGTAAATTGTTGTAAATTTAGAATTTATTAAATTGGACCTGCGTGTCTAGCCTTATCTCTCTTGATTCTTTGTAATTCTCTTCTCACCTAATTCCCCTCAATGTTAATGAGGTTTCTTTAATTGTTTTATGTAATTGGGTAGAAGTAAGAATAGTGCTAGCCGGGGAGAGGAAAAGAAATGATTTGTTCTAGGAACAATCTGTGAGATATCCATCCGCATATCATTATTAATTTATTTTTGTGTCTTATTATGCTTTTAGAATGCATGCTTAAGGGTGTATGATGAGACCTAACAAAGATAATAAATTGGTTGCCAATTTACGCGAAAAACCCTCAATAAATATTAAGCGTTTTCCTTCCATTGAGTGATTCTTACTCAAGATCCAAGATTGGCACTGGTTTGTTGGCCAAAGTCAAGACATTTGTCCATCGTGGATGTGTTTGAATCATGAAGGCTTTGTTCCATATCGTATATCTTGTCCAAGTTGTGATTTGTTGGCCAAAGTCAAGATCACTTCTTGTCCATCGACATCGATTACGAAGCTTTCCAAAGTCAATGGGTTCCGCTTAACTGGAATCATTAAGCTTGTTGTGCCAAAGCCAAGGCTTAGTTGATTCAGAGGAAAAAGGTTCGGAAAATATATTGGATATATTGGCATATATATTGTATATATGTTTCGGAATTGGAGGTCCACCTACCGGATCTAGGAATTGGATGAGATCCAATTGATCTTAGAGATCTACATAGTGAAATATCATACAGCTTGTTGGCCAAAGTCAAGGTTGTGTGTTATTTAACGGGATCCCAGCCCACTAGGAAACTAGGTTTCCCGATTACTCAACAGAGGGTTAGAGGCTCGCCAAAAAATAGTGGGAGGCTAGTATTGAATTTGTAATTTCGTTCAAATACTTAGCTTTACGCGCTTTAAAATTATTTCGTCAATTATTTTTATTAGTTGGACTAATATATTATTATTTTTCTTGAAACACTGTACCCATACATCGTTATCGAATAGTTGGACTATTGCGGTTAAGATGACATGAAAGTTAAGCATTAGGGATATTGTCATGGGCGACAATATCTTTAATGGCACAAACTTTCAAGACTAGGATATGAATCTCAAAATTGTTCTGGGATCCGAGAAATTTCTACACTATAGTGCGACCTTTTTTGGCCTAAGCCCCGACCTGATCAGTTGGTTGAGCTAGAGCTTTGGAAGACTCATAGCGATGACAATGCGACTGCTCAATCGGTAATGTTTGCTTCTATGACTACGCAATTCCGTCGTCAAAATAAGGGATTGGATCCCTATGAGATGATGGCGAAGTTGCATGATCTTCATCGATCTAATCTTAGATCGCAAAGATATGAGTTGCAGAAGAAGCTCTTCTGTGCTCGCATGTCAGAGGGTACGTCTGTTGAGCACCAAGTGTCACAGATGATTGCTGACATTGAGCAACTCAGACAAATGGGCATCATCTTTGAGGCTGAGACTTCAATAGATTTGATCCTACAGTTTCTCCTCGACACTTGGAGTGGGTTCATCATGAACTACAACATGTTGAACCAAGACCAAACTCTTGGAGATTTTATGTCCACTCTGAGTGAAGCAGAGAAAGAGCTTCAAAAGTGCAAGAAGCGTGAGGCGCACTTCGCTTCAACATCTCAGACTCTGAGGGCTTGGCCCAAGGCGACTGGAGGTGTAAATAAAAAGAAGAAAAATAAGGGCAATGCCAATCGTCAAAACCTTCTGGGAAGGGTAAGGATAAATCCCAAAATATATGTCTCCAGTGCGGCAAGCGGGGTCACTGGAAGCGTGACTGCCGTGGGTACAAGGTACACATGAAGGAAATCAAAGCGGGCAAGGCACCGACTTCAGGTATGTTTGTTATAGAAATAAACATGTCTACTACTAGTTTTAAAAATTGGATTTTTGATTCTGGTTGTGGAACTCATATATGTACTGATGTGCATGATATGCAGATTAGCAGGAGACTAGCCTCATGAGAGATTGACCTCCGCATTGGAAATGGGACACATGTCGTCGTTTTAGCCGTTGGCACTTTTGTTTTGGAACTGCCCTCGGGGCATGTACTTAAACTATCAGACAGTTATTATGTACCTAGTTTGACTAGGATTATTATTTTGTATCTATGTTAGCCCAATGTGGGTACACTTTTGTATTTCGAAACACTGGGTGTTTTATGTATAAAAATGATATGGAAATTTGCACTGCTGATGTAAATAACGGTCTTTATATTTTGAATATGAATCAATCTCAAACATATAATGTAACAAACAAAAGGCTTAAAGTAAGTAACAAAGATGAAACTTTGTTAGACATAGTAAGGTCTATGATGAGTCGCACAGAGCTACCTATTTCCTTCTGGGGATATGCACTGAACAGTGTAATACTTATTTTGAATAAGGTTCCGTCAAAGTCTGTTAAACAGACTCCGTATGAAATATGGACAGGAAAGAAATCAGGTTTCTCATTCCTGAAGATTTGGGGTTGCTGGGCATACATCAAAAATTTGGAAGGTACCAAACTAGAACCCAAATCGGATAAATGCCTATTTGTAGGAGATCATAGGGAAACCAAAGGATATTACTTCTATCACCCACAAGAGAACAAAGTATTTGTTGCTCTACATGCGGTTTTCCATGAGAAGGAATTCCTAAATGCAGTGATAAGTGGGAGGAAAGTAGAACTCGATAAAAATCGGAGTGATACTGTTCCTGGCACAGAATCCTTAACGGAACATGAACAGTCCATCAGGGATGAGACTGCACCACAATCTTCGAATACACCAGGACCGCGTAGGTCGGAGAGAGTCAGAAAACAACCTGAGAGGTATGGGTTTCTGATCTCACCTCATGTGGATATTAATCTTATTGAGGAAGACGAACCAACTACGTATGAGGAAGTGATACAAGGTATCGACTCCGGTTTATGGCAAGATGCCATGAATCCCGAAATGGATTCCATGTACACCAACCATGTTTGGACACTGGTTGATGCACCAGAAGGCGTAAAGCCTATTGGATGCAAATGGGTCTTCAAGAGGAAGACCGACATGGATGGCAACATACAAATGTACAAAACTAGGCTTGTAGCGAAAGGTTATCGTCAACGACATGGTGTCGATTACGACGAAACGTTTTCACCCGTTGCCATGATTAAACCCATTAGGATAATGCTTGTTATTGCTGCATATTTCGATTACGAGATATGGCAGATGGACGTCAAAACCGCTTTCCTTAACGGAAACCTTTTGGAGGATGTTTATATGCAACAGCCTGACGGTTTTGTCATACCAAGACTTGCAAACAAGGTTTGTAAGTTAAATCGATCCATAAAAGAATATGATTTCGTTCAAAACGAGGATGATCCTTGTGTATATAAGAAGGTTAGTGGGAGCGCACTGACATTCATTGTCCTTTACGTTGATGATGTATTGCTTATTGGCAATGACATTCCCATGTTAACGTCGGTGAAAGCTTGGCTTTCATTAAAATTCTCTATGAAGGATCTGGGAGAAGCAGCCTTTATTCTAGGAATAAAGATATACCGAGATAGATCTAGAAAGCTGCTTGGACTCTCCCAGAGCACGTACATTGACAAAGTGTTGAAGAGATTCAACATGGATCAGTCCTAGAGGGGACTGTTGTCAGTGTCACATGGTGTCACTCTATCTAAGGACATGTGTCCTAAAACTCAAGATGAGAGAGACAACATGAGTCGGATACCGTTCGCCTCGACAGTCGGATCGATCATGTATGCCATGATATGTACGCGACCTGATGTCTCGTATGCTTTGAGCATGTGTAGTCGCTATCAGGCCGATCCAGGCGATGTTCACTGGATGGCGGTTAAGAATATCCTTAAGTATCTTAGACGAACTAAGGATGTTTTCTTAATCTATGGAGATGGAGAACTTAAGGTAACTGGGTTTACCGATGTACGTTTCCAAACCGATAAAGACGACTGCAAGTCACAATTCGGGTACATATTTTGTTTGAATAACGGAGCAGTAAGCTGGAAATCTTCCAAGCAATAGACTGTTGTCGATTCAACAACAGAAGCGGAGTATATTGCTCCAGCTGAAGCAGTAAAAGAGGCAGTTTGGATCCGTAAATTTCTAATTGGATTAGGAGTAGTTCAGTTAGCAGCTGAGCATGTTCCATTGTATTGTGACAATAACGGGGCTATAGCGCAGGCTAAGGAACTGCGGTCTCATCAACGATCCAAGCATGTTCTTCGACTTTTCCATCTGATTCGTGAGATCAAACATCGTGGCGATGTGAAGATCGAGAAGGTCGCATAAGAGGACAACATTGCAGATCCGCTGACGAAAGATATTCCTCAGCAAAAGTTTGAGCGACATGTACATAGTTCAGGTATTAGATGCTTGAGTGACTGGCTATAGGCCAAGTGGGAGATTGTTAGACAATTATGACCCATAGCGTTGTTGGACAATTATGACCCATAGCGTCACTATTTGTACAGATCATGGTGTTGTTGTACAAATTAACTATGTGAAAAAGGAGATTGCACTCTGATCATTTGTGATTAGATCACCTAGATATATAAATGATAGGAGGTCCCTATGATTTGTTCCTGGACAGAGAATGATATGAGACAGTATCAGTCAATGTAGGATAAATCATTAAATATCCCTAGTCAGAGTATTATCGAGATTGGACATCGATAAATACGTAAAAGACTAGTATTACACTTGTGCGCGTTTGTGAAGGCACAACGGCATAGTTCTCATATATTTGGGTATAGGATACTCATGCAAGTGTAATAGGAGGTTATGTTTTACCGATGGTACGGGAAACAGCTTCGCTCTGGATAGACCCTTGCGGAATCCCATTGGTAGTATGACTATGTGTCTATGGGAGTCTGCAATCAGGGTAGGTGTATTTGGTCTTAACCTGAGACTTGCACCGCTAATACTTGCGACAATCAATATACTTTGGTTGAGGTCGTCCAGGGCTTTAACAGGTTCTGTGTACGCCAATGCTGGGTATATTGAGAATCGTAGTGTGTTGGGTGTGATGTTAAGACGGAAGTATCACTCTAGTCATATGGAGATGATGGTCACATAGGATACGGAACTCGTTCTCTTAAATGCTCGAGCTATCGGGATATTATGACTTGGTCATGTATATCCGATTATAGAGACTAGTTTCCAGACATCTGATATGTGCTTCGTACGGGGCAAACACAATTCCAGCCCCTGGCCTAGCACGTGAACATCCGATACTGGATCGACATACGTAATACTATGGTATACTACGCTTGATATTGATCACATATTCCTATAAGGATATTTCTGGAGAATTGGGTAGGCATGGCGCTTTGCTAGAAGCCAACCTTGTCTTGTAAATCGTACAAACGTAGTACTAGGTACTTACGTGTTCAGATAGTCCGACGACCGTATTTACTGCCAACATATCCGGGGATCTCTTGGGTCACTTCCCGAAGATTCACCGATGATGTATGACTCGCACTTTATTAATCTAGGATTAATTAGAAGAGAGAGAAAATTAATCTGGGATTAATTACAGAGATATTTTATCTGGGATAAGATATTAACTAAAGAGAGAGAATGATTAATTTGGAATTAATCGATAAAATAATATATTCGATATATTAACGAAATTGGATTTCGACGCGGAATTAAAATTAGATTTTAATTCATACGAACAAATTAATTTAGAATTAATTCGTTAGCGACGTGAATAGTGATTTCGCTAGGCGTAATCGTTTAATTACGTCGCGACGGAAAATTGTTAATTTAGAATTAGCGAACCCGAGCCCGTGATTGTTTGCGAGCGCATTCGTATTTTGAATTCGAGTGCGGCACGCAAGTCAAATCGAACGTCAAATCGTAAGTCACATCAAGCGTCAAATCACATGTCACTTTGAGTGATATGACAATTTGAGTGATTGATTGATGTGGTAGTTGAAAGCAATAATTTGCTTTTTGCTTTTTGCTTTTGAATTATTGGTAAATGGAAATTAAAAAGGTGGAAAATGGTTTAATTAATTTTTGGAAAATATAAAACCAAAACACTTTTTATTTCTTTTTTTACTTCTCTATCCTCTTTCACAGTTTTCTTGGAAAACCCTTCTTCCCTCTCTTTTCTCTCTCGGCTTTGAGCCGTTCTTCATCTTCTTCCTCTTCCAATTTCTGGTTTGACTGAAAAACAAAGAAGAAGAAGAGGTGCTAGCACACACTTGGGTCAATAAAAAGGTGATAGGGCAGTGTTCTTGTGAGCTTGGAATCCGTTTTGAAGCTTGAAGCTTGGAGCTTCAATGGAGGTCTTCAATGGCCGAATGATGGAGGAGCAAAACCAGTCAAAACCAAGCAGCCCACTGCCTCAACAAGCTACTGTCGAGCTTCAAGGAAGCGTTTGGAGGCTCGTCTTCTTCGCGTCGCAAGATCCGGTCAATGTGAGTATATTCCGCACCTCCTTTGATGTTTATTCATGCGTTTTTCATCTTGATTTCATGATCTTGGGACCTAATCTAGAAACAAACAAACGTCACTATTTGTACAAGACATTGTGGTTTTTGTACAAATTAATTATGTAGCAACGGAAATTGCATTTTATCATTTTGTAATTTGATTACTTAAATATATAAATGATAAATGTCTCTATGATTAGTTCCGGATTATAAGATATGAGACAATATCAATCCATAAAGGTTTAATCATTAAATATCCCTAGTCGAAGTATTATCGAGACTGGACATCGATAATGCGGAATAGACTAGTATTGCACTTGTGCGTGTTATGGAAGCGTAACAGCATAGTTCTCATATATTTAAGTATTGGATACTTATGCAAGTGTGATAGGAGGTTGTGTTTACCGATGGTATGGAAACAGCTTCGCTCTGGATAGACCCCGCGGAATCCCATTGGAAGTATGACTATGTGTCTTTGGGAATCTGCATCAGGGTAGGTGTATTTGGTCTTAACCTGAGACTTGCATCGCTAGTACTTACGACAATCAATACACTTTGGTTTTGGTCGTCCAGGACTTTAACAGGTTCTTTGTACGCCTCTTCTGGGTTTATTGAGAATCGTAGTGTATTGGGTGTGATGTTAAGATGGAAGTATCACTTTAGTCATATAGAGATGATGATCACTCAAGGATACAGAATTGGTACTCTAAATGGTTGCAACCATCGGGATAATATGACATGGTCATGATTATCCGATTAAAGAGACTAGTTCCTTGTAATCTGATATATATTTCGTACGGGGCAGACACTATTCCAGCCCCAGGCCTTGCATGTGACATCCGATACTGGATCGCAATACGAAATACTATGTATACTACGCCTGACAAAGATTATATGTTCCATTAAGAATATTTCTGGAGAATTGGGTAGGCACGGTGCTTTGCTATATGCCAACCATGTCTCATAAATCAGAAAAAATATAGTACGAGGTACGTACGTGTTCGGATAGTCCGACGATCGGATTTACTGCCAACATATCCAGGGATCTCATGGGTCGCTTCCCGAAGATTAACCGATGACGTATGATTCGAGCATAATTAATCTGGGATTAATTACGGACATATTTTATCTAGGATAAAATACTATTTGAAGAGAGAGAATGATTAATTTGGAATTAATCGATAAAAATAATATATTCGATATATTAGATTTCGACGCGGAACTAAAATTGGATTTTAATTTGGGCTAACGAATTGATTTAGAATTAATTCGCAAGCGACGTGAATAGTAATTTTGCTAACGAATTAATTTGGGCTAACGAATTGATTTTAAATTTGATTTAATTACGTCGCAACGGAAAGTTCGTTAATTCAGAATTAACTAACCCGAGCCCGGAATGTGTTTGCGGGCCCACTCGTATTTTGAATTTAATTGGGTCCCAAAAGTCACATCGCACGTCACATCGCTTGTCACTTTAGAGATGGAAGTCATGTCACATTTTTAGTGATTGACAACCAGTCACTATTCATGATGGGGGTTGTTGAAGGCATTGAATGCCATTTTCCCTCCAATTTTGCTTTATGCTTTTGGATAAGCATATACCAAATATTGTGAGATTTTTTGAGATAATGTTTTTTGAAAAAAAAATCAAACAAATACAAAACTCTCTCTCTCTCCCATCTTTGCTCATTGCCGTGAGCTCCAACAAGAACAAGAAAAGTTGTTGCAATTTTTCTTAAGTGTTAGCACACCACAGGAATCATATCAAGGTGTTAGGGAAACTCATCCCTTGAGCTTGGAATCAAAGATCAAAGCTTGGAGCTTGGATTCAACATTCAAATGGGACCTTGGCCGAATCTTGGAGGACTTCTCAAAGGCAAATTTTTGTGTTCAACGCATCCAACATCCACTATTGTAAGTATGATTCTGCCATACTTTATTTTGTATTCACATGATTTCATTGCTTATATGATCTTGGATAATGTCTTAGAGACCAACAGGTTCGTCCAGCTTCAAGCCCATACTCAATGTAGTAGAAGTGCAGGCATAGTCAAATACAATCTTCTGTATGAATCCATGCATAGCTTCATGGATCTGCTTAGCTCGAGACCTCGTGATTAGACCTTCTGGAACATGCACTGTGGCAGCCCGTCCATCATAGGCTTCATCTTGGGCCTAATCATTCCCCATATCCTCGAAAGGATTTGACCTCGAATCTGCATCAAACAAAGAAAGATCAGAAACAGTAAATGACGTAGAAACATTATACTCACCTGGAAAATCCACTATGTAGGCATTGTCATTTATTTTCTCAAGAATCTGAAATGGGCCATCGCCTCTGGGTTGGAGTTTGGACTGTCGTTGCTTTGGGACGCGTTCTTTTCGCATGTGTAACCAAACCCAATCACCTGGTTCGAAAGAGACACGACGTCTACCCTTGTTGGCATGTGAGGCATATTTTTCATTCTTCTTCTCAATGTGTTTTCGTGCTTTCTCATATATGGATTTGACGAAGTCGGCCTTGCGCTTACCATCCAGGCTAACCCTCTCATCAACGGGGAAAGGCAATAAATCTTGATATGTTAGGGGGTTAAATCCGTACACAATTTCAAAATGAGAATATTAAGTAGTGGAATGAATACTACGATTATATGCAAACTCAATGAAAGGTAAACAGTCTTACCATGACTTCAAATTCTTAGAAATAACAGTACGCAATAGTTGGGACATGGTTCTGTTAAAGACTTTAGTTTGGCCATCATTTTTGTGGTGACAAGTGGTGGAAAAAAAGAGTTTAGTTCCCAGCCTACCCTATAAAATATTCCAAAAATGAATTAAAAATTTCACATCCCTGTCCGATATTATACTTCGAGGCACCCCATGTAAGCGAACAACCTCACAAAAAAATAAGTCAGCAATGTGTGTGGCATCATCTGATTTATGACATGCAATAAAGTGTGCCATCTTGCTAAAACGGTCAACAACCACAAAAATAGAGTCCCGACCCTTCCTAGATCTAGGTAATCCTAACGCAAAATCCATGAAAATATCTACCCACAGTGCCTGAGAAACAGGTAATGGTGTATAAAGCCCGTGTGGTTGAACTTTAGATTTTTTTTTCCTACAAGTAATGCACCCAGTACAAATACGTATGACATGCTTCTTCATTTTAGGCCAATAAAAATGCTCATGCAAGATATCTAAAATTTTTGTAACACCAAAATGACCCTAAGACCCCCACTATGTGCTTCACGAACTAATAATTCATGCATAAAACAACTAGGCACACACAATTTATTCTCTTTAAATAAAAAATCATTTTGTCTGTAAAATTTACCACATACGCCTTTTTCACATACATTGTAGATCTCAACGAAGTCATGATCATTTGCATAAAAGTCTTTGATAAAGTCAAAACCAAGAAACTTAGAACTCAAGGATGTAAGTAAAGCATACATGCATGATAGTGCATCAGCAACCACAGTCTCCTTACTTTGCTTATTTAGAATGACATTTGGAAAGGTCTCTATGAACTCCATCCATTTTACATGTTGTTTGTTAAGTTTTCCTTGACTTTTGATATGCTGCAGAGATTCATGGTCATTGTGAATCACGAACTCTTTTGGCGAGAGGTAATGATGCCAAGTTTCCATTGCTTTGACTAGAGCATAAAATTCTTTGTCGTAGGTCGGGTACCGTAGTGCTGCGCCATTTAGCTTTTCACTGAAGAAAGCTATAGGACGTCGTTCGTACATAAGAACTGGCCCAATGCCGACACCTGAAGCATCACACTCAATCTCGAAAGTTTGGTTAAAGTTAGGTAAGGCTAAAACAGGAGTAGAATATAATCGATCTTTAAGAAGTTTAAAGGCATTCCCTAGTTCCTCCCCCCAATGAAAGCCAATATTTCTTCTTTATGACTTCAGTAAGTGGTGCGGCGATAGTGCTAAAGTCTTTTACAAACCTCATATAGAAACTGGCTAGTCCATGGAAACTCCTAACCTCAGTGATACTTGTAGGTGTAGGCCACTCAAGAATGGCCTTAACGTTGTTTTCATCAACCTCAATGACTTGAACACTAATGACATACCCCAGAAATATCACTTTTTTCCATGCAAAAGTCACATTTTTTAAGGTTAGCATACAACAATTCATTCCTCAAACATCAAACATAGCTCGCACATGTCCTACATGCTCATCTAAATCTTGCTATACACTAAAATATCATCAAAATATATGACTACAAATTTACCCAAAAAGGCACGCAAAACATGATTCATTAGACGTATAAAAGTGTTGGGGCATTTCTAAGCCCAAATGGCATCACAAGCCACTCATATAGCCCATATTTTGTTTTAAAGACAGTCTTCCATTCATCCGCTTCCCGCATCCTAATCGGATGATACCCACTTTTAAGGTCAATTTTTGGAAAAAAATACAAGATCCATATAATTCATCCAACATATCATCTAATCTAGAGATAGGGTGGCGATACTTTACAGTAATATTGTAGATTGCTCGACAATCCACAGACATTCTCCATGTGCCATCTTTCTTTGGGACTAACAAGACTGGAACTTCGCACGGACTCATGCTCTCCTGTACGTACCCTTTTTCACATCAACTCTTCCACTTGCCTTTGGAGCTCCTTTAGTTTCCTCAGGGTTACTGCGGTAGGCTGGTGTAGATTAGGAATGATCGCCCCTGGGATGAAGTCGATCTAATGCTTAATACCTCGAAGTGGTGGTAAAACATTAGGTATTTCCTCTGCAAACACATCATCATAATCGTGAATTAAAGAAGTAAAAACACTAGGCAAAACAGTGTTAGGGTTAGTGTCATCACAACTCAGAAGAGTTTGTTTATACAAAAGGAGGATCATAACTTTATTCTTGGCATACTCTCTCCTAAATTCCCCCTCATTAGCAAAGAAACTATTTTTCATTTTACCCACACTCTTATTATTTTGTGCACACTCAGTGTTTCTCTCGCTCACTCCCATGGAACTGTTAACCTCAACCCCTCGACTCATATTCTCGATCTCGCCAGCGGGTGTTTTCTCTGTAGAAGCATGTAGCTTTATTTGATCTTCAAAGACTTCATGTGGTGTCAACGGAACAAGTGTAACTTTTCTTCCATCTTGCTCGAAACAATATCTGTTTCGAAACCCATCATGCATCACTCTACCGTCAAACTACCAATGACGCCCTAGTAATAAATGCCCAGGTTGCATCGGGACTACATCATATAACACCTCATATTTGTATTTACCAATAGTAAAACTAACCAAGACCTGCTTATTGACTTTAACCTCGCCACTGTTATTCAACCACTACAAAAGATAAGGCTTAGGATGTCTAAGTAAAGTCAAACCCAATTTCTCAACAAGTATTGTGCTAGCCACATTAGTACAACTGCCCCCATCGATAATAATAATGCATACCTTGTTCTGGACTAGGCATCTAGTATGGAATATGTTCTCCCGCTTTTGTACCATATCATCATCAACCTTGGCCTGGGTACCTAAAGTACGACGGGTCACAAGGGACTCCCATTGGCTGCATACTCAACCCCTTCTTCATCAGTGGTGAACTGCAACTTGAACACCTCCTTCACAACATCCTCACCGTCTGAAATTACCTCACCATCACCCCCATATACATGGTCCTTCTATTAGGGCATTGTGATGCTATATGCCACTTCCCATACATTTGAAACATTTAAGGTCACAACTCCTATTTGGTGGGGTATCGGATTTTGGTTTAGGTTTGGTGGTGAAATCTTCCCTTGGTTTTGGGCCCTCTGATCTAAACCTAGATGTGGTGCCATCCCTGTCATTATGTCCCCATTTCAGCTTCCATGTATTGTTTGGACCCGAATTACTCCTTAATGTAGTTTTTCGCTTCAGTTGGCGTTCCATTTTCATTGCCATATGTACCATGTCCTTTAATTCCATGTAATGTTACAACTCCACTACATTTGCAATCCCCCTATTCAGCCAACTTAGAAACCGTGCCATAGTGGCCTCGCGGTCTTCCTCGACATTTGCATAAATCATCGTAATTTCCATCTCTTTACGGTAGTGTCGACACTCTAAAACCCCTGTGTAAGTTTCTGAAGTTTATGATACAGATCTCGGTAGTAATGACTCGGTAAAAATCACTTTCTCATAACTTTTTTCAATTCGGCCCATGTAGTGATTGGGTGCTCTTTATTCCTCCGAATTTTTATCATCATTTGGTCCCACCAGACAAGTGCATAATCTCTAAATTCAATAACCACCAACTTAACCTTCTTAAACTCAGAATAAGTATGACAGTCAAAAAGGAGCTCTAGCTTACGTTCCCACTCTAGATAAGCTTTGGGGTCACTATTGCCCTAGAAAGAAGGAATAGTCATATTGATCTTACCCAAATCACCATCTTCCTCATTCTAATGATTTCTCCATATTCCCCTGTGGGATATTGTGTTTCATCGCTTGCACCTCATCTCGAACATCTCTCATCGACTCTAATACCTGCACGAACTCCTATTGAAGCGATGTCACAGTATTCGCCACATCTCGTAACTCGGGCTCCTATGGAGAATTGGCACTTTGACTCGGAGCTGCGTCTTCTCTAGAAATGTTTATTATTTAAATATTTTCTTTTCTTTTCTTTTCTTTTTCGTTTTTCAACTCTGCAACTGCAACAAATGTTAGTAAAAATAAACAAATTAAAGCAAAGAAAAGACAAAATCCTCACAATTCCAATTCTCTCGTGTTTGTCACTCAAATGGCTTTTACCCGAAGCTAATTTCACCCACACTTGCTTTTTACCCATCTTGCCCTCAGATGAGTTCTCAAAGGATTTGACCCTAGTATGGCTGAAACACTTAATTTTGTCCCAAAGAGCACTGTTCAGCTCAATCATAAGTACACAGATAGGTAGACACAAGCAGAAAGGAAACAATATACTGACACGATTTATGAGAATTAAAAAAACTAGTTAAATGTGATGGAAGAAGGAAACAAGCACACCATCGATTGCGGTAAAGATGAGCGAAGCAGATAAGCGATTACACTCGAAATTTGAAATTTTAAACACGCACAAGTAAACTATCTCAATCACCTCTTCCTGACAATACGAATGCTAGGGAAAACAACTGCACGTAGGCAAAATTTAAAAATTTGGAATTTTTTTCATCGCGTCCCTCGAACCTTCTAAAATGTTTGGTGTTGTGGAATTGACCTGATTTCGATTAGTTCCAAAATCTCACCAAGTTTTACCTACTGCCGCAAATAGTCTAAGACTTTAGAACCTTAGGTTACGGGAATCACACAACGGAGTCAGGAAAAAACACACAACCAGGAAAAATACGTACACAAACACCGAGAGCAAAGAAAACAGACGCACAAACAGAACACAAAACAAACACAGCAAAAAAAAAGACACGAAAGGTAATGAAAATTAAGAAAAAAAAAGCAGGAGAGAAATAAGCGTAAAAAAGAACACACACGACAATATAATGAACGAAATAAAAAAAATTAGAAAAGATATTTGAACTGACCTTGGAACATTTTCTCGTGATACCAACTGATGTGAACCTGTCTGGAGCAAAACCAGACAAACCCACTCAAGATTGAAATCGTTCCCAAGAAAGCCAAGACAATTCGGATAAAAACTCTAAACCTCTGAAAAAAACAAGCAACAGAAACCTAGAGTGCTAATGGGGCGCCACAAAGGGTTAACAGACCTTTGATAAACCAAAACCAGTGAGAACAAATTGAGGGTTCTCAATGTTCACGACAATTGATGTAATTTTTATTGAAGAGAGTTGTTAAACATAACCAAAAGTAGCCTTTTATAAGGAGGCTTCAACCAAAATCCTAACCCAAAAGGATAAAAGATGAAACTATCCACACGCTAACAGACGCGTATCCTATAACTAAGCTAAACTATCCCCATATACAAACCCTTGCATGCTTAACCTAATTCTCAAACATAAAATAATAATCTAATGAAAAACACTCAAACATAAATTAAAAGGGCCGAAATAAAACAAATGTCAGTCCCTACATAAAGTAATAACAATTCTCAAATAACTATCATAAAATGGGCCTAAGTATCTCATTGCTCCACGGTCTGTATAAGATTCACCATCTTGGTGTTGGTTTCTATTAAGGTCCCAAGATCAATAAATAAGCATGAAATATGTGTGAATACAAATCAACGAAGTTGCGGAATACTTACATCGATCGGTTGAGCGACGCGGAGGAAACAAAATCTGATTTTGCCCACTGGTACATGCGATAGTGAGCTGCTCACTGGTTCCACCATTTGCGCCCATTTGGATCATCTTCGTCAAGCTCCAAGCTTCGTCGAACGATTCCCGGCTCATGGATAGACTTCCCTATCACCTTCGCATGTCTCGTAAGTGTGCTAGCACTTGTGATTTTGCCACAAAATCCCACTATTGCTTCCCTTCTTGCTCGGCATTTCCCATAAAACCAGTGAAGAATTTAGCCACCAAGGGCGTGAGAGAGATGAGAGAAAAAAAAAGAGAGAGTTACGTTTTGGTAAAAAAGAAAATTGAGATTATAATACCAATTTTGAATTTCCAAAATTAAATTACTAATTTTCTCTTTCCAAAAGTCAAGAATTAATGCCAACCACCACATCCATCAACTCACATCACTCATGAATAGTGACTTGCGTCAATCACTCAAAGTGAAATACATCTATCACTTGATTGACGAATGATGTGACGCTAGATGCAACTAGCGATTTGACGCTTGATTTGACTTGCGTACCACACTCGAATTCGAAATGCGAATGTACTCGCAAATAATCTCGGGCTCGGGTTCGCTAATTCCAAATTAACGAATTTTCCGTTGCGACGTAATTAAAAAATAATTAATTAAATAAACATGCATAGCATAATTACTATTCACGTCACTAACGAATTAATTCTAAATTAATTCATTCACCCGAATTAAAATTTAATTTTAATTCCGCGTCGAAATCCAATTTCATTTAATATATCAAATATATTAATTTATCGATTAATTCCAAATTAATCGTTATCTCTCTTTTTATTTATATTTTATCCCAGATAAAATATTTTCGCTATTAATCCCAGATTAATTTTCTCTCTCTCTTCTAATTAATCCCAGATTAATTTAGAGTGCGAGTCATACGTCATCGGTGAATCGTTGGGAAGCGACCCATGAGATCCCCAGATATGTTGGCAGTAAATTCGGTCGTCGGACTATCCGAACACGTAAGTACCTCATACTACATTTTACCGATTTACAAGACAAGGTTGGCCTCTAGCAAAGCGCCATGCCTAGCCAATTCTCCGGAAATATCCTTACAAGAATAAAGGATCTATATGAGGCGTAGTATACGTAGTATTGCGTATTTCTGTCCAGTATCGGATGATCACGTGCTAGGCATGGGGCTGGAATTGTGTCTGCCCCGTACGAAGCACATGTCGGATGTTTGGTAACTAGTCTCTATAATCAGATAACTATGACCTAGTCCTATTATCCCGATGACTGCAGTACTTAAGAGTACTACCGTATCCTATGTGACCATCATCTCCATATGACTGGAGTGACACTTCCGTCTTGACATCACATCAACACACTACGATTCTCAATATACCCAGCATTGGCGTACACAGAACCTGTTAAAGCCCTGGACGACCGCAACCAAAGTATATTGATTGTCGCAAGTAATAGCGGTGCAAGTTCTAGGTTAAGACCAAATACAACCTACCATGATTTCGGACTTCCATAGACAACTAGTCATACTACCAATGGAATTCCGATGGGGTCTATCCAGAGCGGAAACTGTTTCCCGTACCATCGGTAAAACACAACCTCCTATTACACTTGCATGAGTATCCTATACCCAAATATATGAGAACTATGTCGTCATGCCCTCACAACGCACACAAGTGCAATACTAGTCTTTTACGTATTTATCGATGTCCAATCTCTATAATACTCTGACTAGGGATATTTAATGATTTATCCTTCGTGGACTGACTACTAGTCTCATATCATTCTCCGTCCAGGAACAAATCACAAAGACCCTCATCATTATACATCTAGATGATCTAATCACAAATGATAAGAGTGCAATCTCCTTTGTCACATGTTTAATTTGTACAACAACATCATGATCTGTACAAATAGTGACGCTATGGGTCATAATTGTCCAACAATCTCCCACTTGGCTTATAGCCAGTCACTCGAGTGTCTTACACCCGAACTATGTACGGTTGGCTCAAACTGCTGAGAAATGCTTTCGTCAGCGGATTTGCATTATTATCATTTGATGCGATTTATTCGATCATCATCTCCGCGATGTATGATCCGAACGAATCAGATGATTATCGAAGTATGTATCTGGATCGTTGATGAGATCATTAAATCTTTTAGCCTGTGCTCAAGCCTAGCTCAACTGCTAACAGAATTATATCTAATCTAATTAGATTTTTTTATCAACCCAAAAGGCTTCTATTGCCGCCTCCGCTGCAGCAATAACCCACATTTGTTGTTATTCGGTAACAGTATCTTGCTTGGAAGATTTCCAGCTTACTGTACCGTTATTCAAACTTTGTAGTACCGTTTGCGACTTATAGTCATTTTATCAGTTTAATAAACTTGCTATAGTGATCCCAGTCACTTCAAGTTCTTATTCTCCTCAGATTAAGACAACATCCTTAGTTCTCTAAGATACTAACGGATGTTCTTCACTTCAATCCAGTGACTATCACTTGGATTGGCCTGTTTGTGACTTCATATGCTCAAAGCGTATGAGACACCAGGTCGCGTATATTTTTCAATGTACGGTTTCTCTGAGAGTTTTTCTCGAAAGCCAATCTTTCACCGATTGTTATTATGGGAATATCATTTCCAAGAAATGACGTATTATCATTATTTATAGGACAGCCACTATCAGTGCGCTCCCATTAACCCTCTTATATACACAAGAATCATTTTTCGTTTTGAATTAAATCATAAACTATTATGATTACATTCAAAATGATAATTCCAAGAACCTAATGCTTGCTTCAATCCAAACATGGATCGAATAACCTGCAAACCTTGCTTGCTAGTTTTGGTACGACAAAACCGACAGGATGTTGTAAACATCCTCTAAATGGTTTCATTTTCAGGAAAGCGATTTTCCTGTTCAGCTGACATATTTCATAAATGAAACATGCAGCATTAGCAAGGCATTATCCAAATGGATTTACCGTGGCAACAGGTAAGAGGGTTAATCGTAATCAACACAATGTTGGTAATATACCTTTCCGCCAAAAGCCTAGCTTTATACGTTGGTATGTTGCCATCCATGTATGTCTTCCTTGAAGACTTATTGTACCATTAGGCACAATGCCTTGCGGTACATCAACTAGTATCCAAACTTGTTGATTTACATGGAATCCATTTCATACTCATGACACTTTGTCATAATAGGGAGTCGATACCTTGTATCAGTTCCTTATACATAGTCAGTTGGTATACCTCAAAAAGATAGACATCTTTATGAGGTGAGATCAAAACCCCATACCTCAGGTTTTTTTCTGACTCTCTCCGACTCACGCGGTTCTTGTGTATACGAAGATTAATGGTAATAGTTTCATCTTTGATGAACTATTTGTGTTCCATTAGGATTCGTGCCTTGAACAGTATTACTCTGATTTTCATCGAGTTTTAACTATCCTCCCACTTACCACTGCATATCGGTATTCCTCTTAGGAAAACCGCATGGTGAGCAATAAATCTAATGTTCTCTTGTCAGATGTATAAGTACAATACTTAGGTATCACTTAGGATAACCTACAATTGGCACTTATCCAATTTGGGTTTTAGTTTGGTATCATCCAAACATATGCCAAGCATACCCAAATTATCAGGAATGTGAAATCTGGTTTCTTTCCTGTTCATATCTAATATGGTATCTGTCAAACAGATTATGATGGAACCTTATTCTAAATAAGTTCTGCACTGTTTATGCTTATCCGTTGAAGGAAATGGTAGCTCAGAACGACTCATGATTAACCTTATGATGTCTAACAAAATTTGGTTACTCAGTTCGGACACACCGTCAAACTGACGTGTTCCGGGAGGAGTCCTCATTGAAAGAATACTATACTCTTTCAAGTATATTAGAAACTTATTGCTTAAGTATTTTCATCATTGGTCTAGCTGTGACGATTTAATATTATAGCCGATCTGTTTGTCTATTTTCGTGTCGAAACTTAAAGGTTTCGATTTGTGTTCTTCAAAAGAAACACATAACCATAACGCGATGCCACATCCATAAAGGTCACGAAATATTCATATCCACATCTAGCCTAGCTAGACATGGGCCCACTTGCTTCACTATGAACTAGGCTAACAGATCGGTGGCATTTACACTTTTACCAAGTAAATGTGTTTTAGGCACTTTGCCCAATAAACTAGATTCGTAGACTTTATTTGAATGGAATCAAATCAGTCCTAGTACCCACTCTTCAAAAGTGTGGATATACGATTCTTGTTTTATTGTGTCCCAGACAACAATGCCACAATTAGTTTCTTCTGATCAATCAATCATTTGAGCTATTTGTTTGTCATGTTATATATTTGAGATTTATTTATATTCAAAATATAAATGCTGTTATTCACATCTATGTGTATGTTCTCACATATATCTCATTTTATATAATAAAACACTTTAGTGTTCTAGAATATAAAGGTTCACCCGCATATAAGATAGAATAAAATGATATGGATAATGTTTCTAGTCAAACTAGTTACATTATAACAGTTTCCAAATTTAGGTACATACACCCGAAGGTAGTTCCTAAACTTAGGTATCTACGGTTAAAACAACGACTTTCATCCCCGTTCCTATTCGCAGATAAATCTCTATTGAAGTCAGTATCCTGTTCAAAACAGATTCTGAACATCAATACATATATTTTATGTATCCACACTAAGTATTTAAAATCATATTTTAATACTAGTAGTGAACATAATGTTGACAAACATATTTGAAGTCAGAGCCTTGCCCGTTTTTCAATTCCTTCATGTCTGCCTTTGTCCAAACGGCAGTCATGCTTCCGCGATCCCGTTTGCCACAATTAGGCAGACATTTTGGATATGTCCTTTATCTTCTAAAAGATTATAATGAATTTGCCTTGCGCTACTTGCCTTATTGCAAATTTTGATTTTATCTCCTTGAGAATAGTCATTAACTCTCCAAGAGTTTATTAATTGCAATTTTAGTACTTCTAAAATCTAAACATAGATTTATGAAGATCCTTCAATTTCATTATCATACTTTAAGGATCTAATCCTTAGTTCTGATTCAGAAATTAAGGAGTCTACTGCGATAAGTATAACAGATTAAGCACTTAAGTTATCATCATATAAATCTTCCAAAGATTATGCTCGACTATTTCCTTAACTCCGGGCTTAGGCCTCATATGTTATTTTATCAAATAAAGTAACTTATTATTTTCCCAATTTGAAATTAACCATTTAAAATACATTTTCCCTAGGATTATGTTTTAAATGTCAATTTTCAATTTTATCTTGATTTTAATAGTCCAACTATTTAATCAACGATTTTGGTACTATTTATTATAATGATTACAATAGTCCAACTATTTAATCAACTATAATTTAATAGATAAAATCAATTATATTGATTACTATAATCCAATTATAAAATCAACTATAAATGAATAGTTTGAATATAGTCCAACTATTATTAAAACAACGTTTAAATATTAGTCCAACTAACATTTAATTTATTTGACGAATGATATTTGTTTTGAGCGCGTATGGCAAGTAATTAAACGAATATTGCAAATTCAATTCTTGCCTCCCACTATTTTTTGGCGAGCCTCTAACCCTCTGTCGAGTACTCGGGAAACCGTGTTTCCTAGTGGGCTAGGATCCCGTTAAATATCACACAATCTTGACTTTGGCCAACAAATTGTATGATAATTAACAAGGTAGATCTCTAAGATCAATTGGATCCATAATCCAATTCCTAGATCCGGTAGGGGGACATCCAAGTCCGAAACATATATCTTATATATGCCAATACATCAATGTATTACCAATGTTTTCCTAACCTTTTTCCTCTGAAACAACCTAAGCCTTGGTTTTGGCACACAAACTGAGTGATCTCAGTCAGCGCGACCCATTGACCATGGAAAGCTTCGTAATCAATGTCGATGTACAAGAAGTGGTCTTGACTTTGGCCAACAAACCACAACTTGGACAAGACACCAATATGGAACAAAGCCTTCATGATTCAAACACATCCTCATCCTCGACGGACAAAGGCCTTGACTTTGGCCAACAAGCCAATGCAGTCTCGGATCTTGAGTGAGAATCACTCAATGGAAGGAAAAACGCTTAATATTTAGAGAGGGTTTTTCGAGTGCAAATTGGCAACCAATTTATTATCTTTGTTAAGGTCTCATCATCATACACCCTTAAACATGCATTCTAAACACATAATAAAGCGCATATGTAAAATAATAATGATATGCGGATGGATACTTTACACAATGATCCTAGATCAAATCTCTCCATTTCTCTCTCCCGCTAGAACAAGTATTACTTCTACCCGTTACACTACACTTCTAAAGAAACCTCATTTACATTGAGGGGAATAGGTGAGAAGAGAATACAATGAATATGGAGGTAATAAGGTTAGACACGCAGGTCCAATTTAATAAATCAAATTTATTACAACAATTTCTAAAATTGTCCCACCCATTTAATATCCATCCGATATACATTATTCATGCATCGCAACCAAATTAATTAATCTGATAATTAGTGATCATCCAATGTTTAAACAACGATTTGATTTTGCTCGAGTCAAACTCGTAATTGTGAATAAGTACTCAAAGTACATATTCTCGAATTAAACTAAACTACATCATTAAATCCAATTTAATATGCATTCAATTCTAATTCGCATATTTAATTCCAAATTAAATACTACAGTTTATAATGAACTTTTACGACTTAAATTCCAAATTTAATCGCACGGGTCTCAAAGCCCGATTAACGTCCAACGTTAATTTAATTAAAGTCTAATGGGCTTTTAATTAATTTCTTAAGGAGTGGACTTTTGGTCAACTCGGGTCAAACCGAATAACCAAAATCCAATCCGGGAGTTACCCTATAACCCCATAAATCAATTTTGGCCCATTAGGCCCAATTAAACTTTAAAGGTCCATTAAGTCGAATTTGGGCTTTATGCAGGCGGTTTTTGGCATAATTGGATCCAACCAATTTTGCCTAAACCCAACTTTGTACAACAAAGTCCAATAAGCCCATTTACAACACATTAAAGCCCATATCCAATTTTAAGGCCCAATTAATTAAATACAAAAAATCCAATTTCACATTTAATTAACCTAAAGTGTATATCATGATTAATCACCCAAATTAACATTTCTAAAACATCAATTTAAACAATTAATCATGCTCATTTTCATCATCACATGTCCAACACATTTTGATTAAAATCAAACCCAATTACATGCTTATAACTCTCGGCAATCATAGGGAACTTTAAACCGATTTCGATTTCAATCCAATTGAATCCTCAATCAATATTAAATCAACATTCCCAATTGATTCAAGTCATCCAATGATCAAAATCAAAAAATCACCAAGACATTTAGGGCTAGTTGTATTCGGCCAACACCAAATTTTGGGCAAAAAATTGATCCAATCCGATTTCATGAAATTGATCCAATCAAACTAACTTAATTCAACATGTTTTGAGCATATTCAATCATCCAATTCGACCAAATCATGCTTGAAAACTTTTACCCATTTTAAGGCCTAAATTTTTCATGCTCAAACCTTGCCTCTAGATGGCCATTTTTGGTTTCTATTAAGTCCCAAGATCAATAATAAGCATGAAATATTTGTGAATACAAATCAACGAAGTTGCGGAATACTCACATCACATCGATCCGTTTAGCGATGCAGAGGCAACAAAATCTAATTTTGCCAACTGGTACATGCGGCGTGATGTTGAGTTTCAATCAAGTCCCAAGAATCATCAATCATGCATAAAACGAGTGAATACACACAACATAGGAGTGCGGAATATACTCACAATGGTCGGTTTTGATGCGAAGAAGAACACAACCCATTTTGCTCCTTGTGTGAGTTCGGTTTTGCCTCCTTGGACTGCTATCATGCTCGGTTTGGGTCACTTCCTCCTTGAAAATTCGGCCATGGATGTCCTCCATTAAAGCTCCAAGCTTTAAGATTCCAAGCTCACAAATTCGTTTCCCTATCACCATAATATAACCCAAGTGTGCTAGCACTTATCATCCTTGCTTCTCTTCTCTTTCTTCATTCGGTCAAACCCAGATTTTTGAAGAATAAGAATCGGTTTCCAAACCGTGAGGAGAAGGAAGAGGGAAAGAGAGGGAAAAGAGAGAATGTGTTGTCTTGCATGAGGGAGAGAGAAAAGCTTTTTATTTTTGTTTTATATATTTACCAAGTAATATAAATAAAACATATATCACTTTAATACAAAAGTCAAAAGCAAAAAAAAATTGTTATATTTCATTTCAAGCTTTTAAAGCTTTCACAATCAACTCAAATCAGTATTCACATCAATCCATCCACTTTAAAAGTGACAACATTGTCATGTCACATCACTCAAAGTGACAAGTGACTTGACGATTGATGCGACTAGCGATTTGACGCTTTGATGTGACTTGCGTGCCGCTCTTGAATTCGAAATACGAATGCGCTCGCGCAATCACTCTCGGGCTCGGGTTCGCTAATTCCAAATTAACAAATTTTCCGTCGCTTCGTAATTAAATGATTACGCCTAGCGAATTCACTATTCACGTCGCTAACGAATTAATTCAAAATTAATTCGTTCGCCCGAATTAAAATCTAATTTTAATTCCGCTCCGAAATCCAATTTCATATAATATATCGAATATATTTTATTATTAATTCCGATTATTCTAAATTAATCGTTCTCTCTCTCTTTAATTAATATTTTATCCCAGATAAAATATCTCCGCAATTAATCCCAGATTAATTTTCTCTCTCTTCTAATTAATCCTAGATTAATTAAGTGCGAGTTATACATCATCGGTGAATCTTCAGGAAGCGACCCATGAGATCTCCGGATATGTTGGCAGTAAATACGGTCGTCGGATTATCCGATACGTAAGTACCTCGTACTAAGTTTATACCGATTTACAAGACAAGGTTGGCTTCTAGCAAAGCGCCATGCCTACCCAATTCTCCAGAAATATTCTTACGGGAATATATAGATCTGTATCAAGCGTAGTATACCGTAGTATTGTGTATATCGGCCCAGTATCGGATAGTCACGTGCTAGGGCTGGGGCTGGATAAGTCTCCTGCCCCGTCCGAAGCACATGTCGGATGTCTGGTAACTAGTCTCTATAATCGGATATTCATGACCTGGTCACAATATCCTGATTGGTTGCGCAACACTTAAGAGCACTAATACCATATCTAGCGTGACATCATCTCCAATATGACTGAAGTGATACTTCCGTCTTGACATCACACCCAATACACTACGACTCTCTGATAAACCCAGAGTGGTGTACGTAGAACCGGTTAAAGCCCTGTACCACCAAGACCAAAGTCTATCGATTTCGTAAGTATTAGCGATGCAAGTCTCAGGTTAAGACTATCACACCTACCTTGATTTCGGCCTCCTATAGACACATAGTCATAATACCAATGGGATTCCGAGGGGTCTATCCAGAGCGAAGCTGTTTCCCGTACCATCGGTGAAACACACCCTCCTATCGTACTTGCATAAGTATCCAATACTTATATATATGAGAACTATGCCGTTGTGCCCCTCACAACGCGCACAAGTGCAATACTAGCCTATTCCGCATTATCGATGTCCCTGTCTCGATAATACTCCGGCTAGGGATATTTAATGATTAATCCTTCGGGATTGGTACTGTCTCATATCATTCTCAATCCAGGAACTAATCATATGGACCTCTCTTCATTTATACATTTATGGTGATCTAATCAGAAATGATGAGAGTGCAATTTCCTTGTCACATAGTTAATTTGTACAACAACACCGTGATCTGTACAAATAGTGACGCTATGGGTCATTTTGTCCAACAATCTCCCACTTGGCACATAGCCAGTCACTCGAGTGTCTAACACCCGAACTATGTACGGTTCGCTCAAATTGCTGAGGAAAGGTTTTCGTCAGCGGATTTGCGTAATTATCTTCTGACGCGATTTATACGATCATCACATCACATCGCCACGATGTATGATCTGAACGAATCAGAAGATATAGAAGTATATATCTGGATCGTCGATGAGACCTTTAATTCCTTAGCCTTTGTTGACGCAGCTCAGCTGCTAAAAGAACTATATCTAATCTAATTAGATTTATTTTTGATCCAAATGGCTTCTATTGCTGCCTCAGCTGCAGCATAATCCGCATTTGTTGTTTATTCGGCAACAGTTATCTTTCTCGGAATTTTTCCAGCTCACTGTCCCGTTATTCAAACTTTATAGTACCGTAGTATTTACCGGTTTGGAAACTTGCAGCAGTGATCCTAGTCACTTCAAGTTCTCCATCTCCATAGTTTAAGACAACATCTTTAGTTCTCTCAGATACTAACAGATGTTCTTAATCTTCAATCCAATGACTATCACTTGGATTGACCCGATTGTGACTCCATATGCTCGAAGCGTATGAGACACCAATACAAGTACATTTTAAATGTACAATTTCCAGAGAGTGTTAACCAACTCCAAATCTATCCCAGTAGATCTTTATTCCTTGAATAAAGGTTGTTACTCCCCAGAATTCTACGGAGAATTTCTATGAAAGAATATCTATGAAAGCCAAGCTTTCATCAATTGCTTTATGGGAATTTCATTGTCAGTGCCCTCCCACTAACCTCCTTATATACACAAGAATTATTTCGTTTTGAGTCAAATCATAACCATTATGATTATTTCAAAACGTCAGTTCCAAGAACCTTATGCTTGTTTCAATCCAAACATGGATCGAATAACCCGTAAACCTTGTTTGTCGGTTATACAAAATCGTCAGGATGTTGTAAGCATCCTCCAAAAGTTTCCTTTTCAGGAAAGCGATTTTGATCTGCAACTGACACATTTCATAAATGAAATATGCAGTTATCAACAAGCATCTTCAAAATGGATTTACCATGGCAACAGGTAAAAGGTTGAATCGTTATTAACACAATGTTGATAACGATACCTTTCCGTCAAAAGCCCAGCTTTGTACGTTGGTATGTTGCCTTCCATGTATGTCTTCCTTGAAGACGTTTAATGTACCAATAGGCACAATGCCTTGTGGTACAACAACTAGTATCCAAAATAGTTGTTATACATGGAATCCATTTCGGACTCATGGCACTTTGCCATAATAGGGAGTCGATACCTTGTATCACTTCCTCAAAACGTAGTCGGTGGATGTACCTTCATAAGATTGACATCTTTATAAGGTTAGATCAGAACCAATACCCTATTCGTTTTCTGACTCTATCCGATCTACTCAGTTCTTGTGTATTCAAAGATTAATGGTACAGATTCATCATAGATGAACTATTTGTGTTCCATTAAGGACTTCGTGCCTTGAACAGTATTACTCTGATTTTCATCGAGTATCACTATCCTCCCACTGACCACTGCATATCGGTATTCCTCTCAGGAAAAACTGTATGGTGAGCAACAATCACATTGTTCTCATGTGAGATTTACAAGTACTATTCTTAAGGTTTCCATTAGGATAACCTATATAGGCACTGTTCCAATTTGGGTCTTTCAGTTTGGTATCATCCAAACGTTATGCCTGGCATACCCAAATTATCAGGAATGAGAAACCTCGTTTCTTCCCTGTTCATATCTTATATGACATCTGTCAAACAGATTTATATGGAACCTTATTCTAAATAAGTTATTTGCACTGTTAAAACTTATCCGTTGAAGGAAATGGTAGCTCAGAGCGACTCATGATTAGCCTTATCATGTCTAACATGATTCGGTTATCCGTTCAGACACACCGTCACTTTGACGTGTTTCCGGGAGGAGTCCTCATTTGAAAGAATACTATACTCTTTCAAGTACATATGAAACTTACTGCTTAAGTATTTTCCAATACGGTCTTACCGTGGCGGCATAATACTATAGCCGATCTGTTTGTCTATTTCGTGTCGAAACTCTAAAAGTTTCTGATTTGTGTTCTTCAAAAGAAACACATAACCATAACGCGATGCCACATCCATTTTAGGGTCACGAAATATTCATGTTCACATCTAGCCTAGCTAGATATGGGCCCACTTACTCCCCATGAATAGGGCTAACAGGTCGGTGGCCCTTATACTATTACCAAGTAAATAGTATTTTAGGTACTTTACCTAATAAACTAGATTCGTAGACTTTATTTGAATAGTCAAATCAGTCCTAGTACCCACACTCTTCAAAAGTGTGGATATACGAGTCTCGTTAAATTGTGTCCTAGACAACAATGCCACAAAATAAGTCTCTATTGATCAAATCAATTTGAGCTATTTATTTGTCATTTTATATGTTTGAGATTTTATTTATATTCAAAATATAAATTCTGTTATTCACATCTAATGTGTTTATCTCAGTATCATCTTTATATAATAAAACACTTAGTGTTCTATAATATAAAGGTTTTATCCCGCAACGGATTAAACACTGATATAGAGATAATGTCTCTAGTCAAACTAGTTACATTATAACAGTTCCTAATTTAAGTATATACCCAAAGGGTAGTTCCTAACTTAGGTATCTACGGTCGAAACAAACGACTTTCGTCCCATTTCCGATTCGCAGAGCAATCTCAGCTTGAAGTCAGTATCCTGCTCAAAGCAGATTCTGAACATCAATACATATATTTTATGTACCACACTAAGTATTTAAAATCTAATTTCAATACTAGCTGTGAACATAACTAAGACAAATATTTTTAAAGTTAGAGCCTCTCCCTTTCTTTAATTCCTTCGTGTCTGCCATATCCAAATGGTAGTCACTTTGGGATATGTCAATTATCCTTTCAATATTTCAGAAACCTTAGGCCAAGCCTTGGGTTCTTAGAATATCGAAACGATGTGCACCTCGTGCTACATGCCCAATTGCAAACTTTGACTTTATCTCCAATATGACTAGTCAATTAATTTTCCAAGAATTATAAATTGCAATTTTAATACTTCTTAAATCTAAAATTAGATTATGACAAGTATATTAAATTAAGCATTAAAGTCATCATCACATAAATCTTCCAAAGATTTTATGCTCTACTTATTTTGCTTAATTTTGGGCTTAAAGTATAATAATTTATTTTATCAAATAAAGTAACCTATTATTTATTCCCAATTTGAAAATTAAATTATTTAAAATATTTTAATCCCAGATTATATTTTAAATGTCCAACTTTTCAATTTTATCTTGATTACAATAGTCCAACTATTTATCAACGATTAGTGGTACTATATATATTATAATGATTATAATAGTCCAACTATATAATCAAATATAATCTAAATTAATTAACCTCAATTACATTGATTACTATAATCCAATTATAAAATCAACTGTAAACTGAATTTAATTAATTCAAATATATTGATTAATATAATCCAATTATATATAATCAAGTATAATACAGTCCAACTGTTTATTAAAACAATAATTTAAATATTAGTCCAACTAACATTTAATCTAATGACGAAATAATTTAAATGAGCGCGTATGGCGAGTAATTGAACGAGTATTGCAAATTCAATTCTTGCCTCCCACTTTTTTCGTCGAGCCTCTAACCCTCTGTCGAGTACTCAGGAAACCGTGTTTCCTAGTGGGCTAGGATCCCGTTAATATCACACAATCTTGACTTTGGCCAACAAATTGTATGATAATTAACTAGGTAGATCTCTAATATCAATTGGATCTCATCCAACTCCTAGATCCAGTAGGTGGACATCCAAGTCCCAAACATATATCTTATATATGCCTATACATCGAATGTATACCCTAACCTTTTTTCCTCTGAATCAACTAGGCCTTGGCTTTGGCACAACAAACCTAGTGATCCCAGTCAAGCGCGGACCCATTGACATGGAAGCTTCGTAATCAATGTCAATGGACAAGAAGTGGTCTTGACTTTGGCCAACAAACCACAACTTGGACACGACACCGATATGGAACAAAGCCTCGTGATTAAAACACATCTTCGACGGACAAGGGCTTGACTTTGGCCAACAACCCCTGCCAATCTCGGATCTTGAGTAAGAATCACTCAATGAAGGAAAATAAACGCTTGATATTTAACGAGGGTTTTTCGCGTGCAAATTGGCTACCAATTTTAATTATCTTTGTTAAGGTCTCATCATCATACACCCTTAACATGCATTCTATTCTAAACACATAATAAAGCGCATATGATAAAATAATAATGATATGCGGATGGATATTTTACACATTGATCCTAGATCAAATCTCTCACTTTTCTCTCTCCAAGCTAGCACTTGCATTACTTCTACCCGTTACACTACACTTCTAAGAAACCTCATTTACATGGAGGGGAATAGGTGAGAAGAGAATACAAAGAAATAGGAGATAAGGCTGGACACGCAGGTCCAATTTAATAAATCAAATTTATTACAACAATTTCTAAAAAACGCCTCACCCGGCTAATATCCATCCGATATACATTATTCAAACATCACAACCATGTATTCATACAAGCATGTTATCAATCAATCTAATCCAATTAATTAATCTTGATAATTAGTGATCATCCAATGTTCAAACAAAATTTGATTTTGTTCGAGTCAAACTCGTATTGCGAACACGTACTCAAAGTACGATTTCTCAAATAAAATAAATTACATGATTAAATCCAATTTTAATACGTATTTAATTCTAATTCATTATTTAATTCCAAATTAAATATTACACTTTATAAAATAAACCTTTACGACTTAAATTCCAAATTTAATCGTTACGGGTCTCAAAGCCCGATTAATATCCAATATTAATTTAATTAAAGTCCAATGGGCTTTTAATTAATTTCTTGAGGCGTTGACTTTTGGTCAACTCGGGTCAAACCCGCAACCAAAGTCCAATCCGGGAGTTACCCCATAAGCCCATAAATTAATTTAGGCCCATTAGGCCCATTAAACGTTAAAGGTTCATTAGTCGCATTTGGGCCTTTTGGAAGCGGTTTTGGGCCTAATTGGATCCAACCAATTTTGGCCTAAACCAACTTTGTACAACAAAGTCCAATAAACCCAATAACAACTTTAAAAGCCCAAATCCAATTTTAAGGCCCAATAACTTAATTTCAAAAATTCCAAATTTTCCAATTAAATTACCTTAAGTGTATAACATTATTAATTACCCAAATCAAAGTTTCCAAAACATCAAATTTGTCCAATTAATCATGCTTAACATCAATTAATCATGTCCAACATAATTAAATCAAAATCAAACCCAATTTCATGCTTCAAGTCTTGGCAATTAGGGGTTTTTCAATTCGATTCGGTTTCAATCCAATTGAATCCACAATCATAATTTACCAAATCAATTCAACTCATCCAATGAATCAAACAAAAATCACAATGAATTTTATGTCCAATTGAATTCGGCCAACCCACTTTATAAAGGAAAATTGTTCCAAATCAAAATTCAATTCAAATGAACTTCAAAACAACATTACCCAATGTTTTAAGTCACCCAATGATCAAAAAACAAAATAATGCCAAGCCAATATAGGGTTCATATTTTCGGTCCAACCTTCAATTTTGGGGAAAATTGGATCCAACCAATTTCTTGAAATTGATCATGCACAATCTCAATTAAACATCATCCAAGCATGCTTAAACAATCATTTTAACCAAAACAAGCCAAAATCGATTTTGCCCAATTAAAGTTTTGGCCAACATTAAGCAAATTGGGGAAAATCAATCCAATTAATTTTTCATCAAATTGATTACATATAACTCTAATTTATTCATATACAAGCATTCTTAAACAAACAATTTGTTAAAATCATGCTTAAATCAAAAAGCCCCAAATTTTGCTCAAGAACCCTAATTCGTTTTATGCAACCAATAGCTCAAGATACCATTGTTGAGTTTCAATCAAGTCCCAAGAATCATCAATCATGCATAAAACGAGTGAATACACAACATAGGAGGTGCGGAATATACTCACAATGGTCGGTTTTGATGCGAAGAAGAACACAACCCATTTTGCTCCTTGTGTGAGTTCGGTTTTGGCCTCCTTGGACTGCTATCATGCTCGGTTTTGGGTCATCTTCCTCCTTGAAAATTCGGCCATGGATGTCCTCCATTAAAGCTCCAAGCTTTAAGATTCCAAGCTCACAAATTCGTTTCCCTATCACCATAATATAACCCAAGGTGTGCTAGCACTTATCATCTTCCTTGCTTCTCTTCTTCATTCGGTCAAACCCAGATTTTTGAAGAACAAGAATCGGTTTCCAAAACCGTGAGGAGAAGGAAGAGGAAAAGAGAGGGAAAAGAGAGAATGCGTATGTCTTGCATGAGGGAGAGAGAAAAGCTTTTTATTTTGTTTTATATAATTACCAAGTAAATAATAAATAAACATATATCACTTTTAATACAAAAGTCAAAAGCAAGAATAAATAATGTTATATTTCATTTCAAGCTTTTAAAAGCTTTTCATCAACAACAAATCAACTATTCACATCAAATCCATCCACTTTAATAAAGTGACAACATGTCATGTCACATCACTCAAAGTGACAAGTGACTTGACGATTGATGCGACTAGCGATTTGACGCTTGATGTGACTTGCGTGCCGCGCTTGAATTCGAAATACGAATGCGCTCGCAATCACTCTCGGGCTCGGTTTCGCTAATTCCAAATTAACGAATTTTCCGTCGCGTCGTAATTAAATGATTACGCCTAGCGAATTCACTATTCACGTCGCTAATGGATTAATTCAAAATTAATTCGTTCGCCCGAATTAAAATCTAATTTTAATTTCGCGCCGAAATCCAATTTCATATAATATATCGAATATATTTTTATCCAATTAATTCTAAATTAATCGTTCTCTCTCTTTAATTAATATTTTATCCCAGATAAAATATCTCCGCAATTAATCCCAGATTAATTTTCTCTCTCTTCTAATTAATCCTAGATTAATTTAGTGCGAGTTATACATCATCGGTGAATCTTCAGGAAGCGACCCATGAGATCTCCGGATATGTTGGCAGTAAATACGGTCGTCGGATTATCCGAATACGTAAGTACCTCGTACTACGTTTATACCGATTTACAAGACAAGGTTGGCTTCTAGCAAAGCGCCATGCCTACCCAATTCTCCAGAAATATTCTTACAGGAATATATAGATCTGTATCAAGCGTAGTATACCGTAGTATTGTGTATATCGGCCCAGTATCGGATAGTCACGTGCTAGGGCTGGGGCTGGATAAGTGTCTGCCCCGTCCGAAGCACATGTCGGATGTTTGGTAACTATTCTCTATAATCGGATATTCATGACCTGGTCACAATATCCTGATTGGTTGCGCAACACTTAAGAGCACTAATACCATATCCAGCGTGACATCATCTCCAATATGACTGAAGTGATACTTCCGTCTTGACATCACACCCAATACACTACGACTCTCTGATAAACCCAGAAGTGGTGTACGTAGAACCGGTTAAAGCCATGTACCCACCAAGACCAAAGTCTATCGATTATCGTAAGTATTAGCGATGCAAGTCTCAGGTTAAGACTATACACACCTACCTTGATTTCGGCCTCCCATAGACACATAGTCATAATACCAATGGGATTCCGAGGGGTCTATCCAGAGCGAAGCTGTTTCCCGTACCATCGGTGAAACACGACCTCCTATCGCACTTGCATAAGTATCCAATACTTAATATATGAGAACTATGCCGTTGTGCCCTCACAACGCGCACAAGTGCAATACTAGCCTATTCCGCATTATCGATGTCCTGTCTCGATAATACTCCGGCTAAGGATATTTAATGATTAATCCTTCGGGGATTGATACTGTCTCATATCATTCTCAATCCAGGAAATAATCATATGGACCCTCTCTTCATTTATACATTTATGGTGATCTAATCACAAATGATGAGAGGGCAATTTCCTTGTCACATAGTTAATTTGTACAAACAACACCGTGATCTGTACAAATAGTGACGCTATGGGTCATTTTGTCCAACAGGTGAGCTGCTCACTAGTTCCACCATTTACGCCCATTTGGATCATCTTCGTCAAGCTCCGAGCTTCGTCGAACGATTCCTGGCTCATGGGTAGACTTCCATATCACCTTCGCATGTCTCGTAAGTGTGCTAGCACTTGTGATTTTTCCACAAAATCCCACTCTTGCTTCCCTTCTTGCTCGGCATTTCCCAGAAAACCAGTGAAGAATTTAGCCACCAAGGGCGTGAGAGAGAGGAGAGAAAAAGAGAAGAGAGAGTTTTGTTTTGGTTAAAGAAAATTGTGTATCTAATACCAATTTTGAATTTCCAAAATTCAATTACTAATTTTCTCTTTCCAAAAGTCAAGAATTAATGCCAACCACCACATCCATCAACTCACATCACTCATGAATAGTGACTTGTATCAATCACTCAAAGTGAAAGACATCTATCACTTGATTGACGAATGATATGACGCTAGATACGACTAGTCATTTGACGCTTGATTTGACTTGCGTGCCGCACTCGAATTCGAAATGTGAATGCGCTCGCAAATAATCCCGGGCTCGGGTTCGCTAATTCCAAATAACGAATTTTCCGTTGCGACGTAATTAATCTAATTTAATTAAATAATCATGCCTAGTATAATTACTATTCACGTCGCTAACGAATTAATTCTAAATTAATTCGTTCACCCGAATTAAAATCTAATTTTAATTCCGCGTCGAAATCCATTTCGTTTAATATATTAAATATATTAATTTATCGATTATTTCCAAATTAATCGTTATCTCTCTTTTATTTATATTTTATCCCAGATAAAATATTTCCGCTATTAATCCCAGATTAATTTCTCTCTCTCTCTCTTCTAATTAATCCCATATTAATTTAGAGTGCGAGTCATACGTCATCGGTGAATCTTTGGGAAGCGACCCATGAGATCCCCAGATATATTGGCAGTAAATTCGGTCGTCGGACTATTCGAACACGTAAGTACCTCGTAGTACGTTTTACCGATTTACAAGACAAGGTTGGCCTCTAGCCAAGTGCCATGCCTAGCCAATTCTCCGGAAATATCCTTACAGGAATAAAGGATCTATATCAGGCGTAATATACGTAGTATTGCGTATTTCTGTCCAGTATCGGATGATCACGTGCTAGGCCTGGGGCTGGAATTGTGTCTGCCCCGTACGAAGCACATGTCGGATGTCTGGTAACTAGTCTCTATAACCAGATAACTATGACCTAGTCATATTATCCCGATGACTGCAGTACTTAAGAGTACTAGTACCGTAACCTATGTGACCATCATCTCCATATGACTGGAGTGACACTTCCGTCTTGACATCACATCCAACACACTACGATTCTCAATATACCCAGCATTGGCGTACACAGAACCTGTTAAAGCCCTGGACGACCGCAACCAAAGTATATTGATTGTCGCAAGTATTAGCGGTGCAAGTCTCAGGTTAAGACCAAATACACTTACCCTAATTTCGGACTTCCATAGACACATAGTCATACTACCAATGGAATTCCAATGGGGTCTATCCAAAGCGAAGCTGTTTCCCGTACCATCAGTAAAACACAGCCTCCTATTACACTTGCATGAGTATCTTATACCCAAATATATGAGAACTATGCCGTCATGCCCTCACAACGCGCAGAAGTGCAATACTAGTCTTTTACATATTTATCGATGTCCAATCTCTATAATACTCTGACTATGGATATTTAATGATTTATCCTTCGTGGACTGATATTGTCTCATATCATTCTCCGTCCAGGAACAAATCACAAAGACCTCTCATAATTTATACATCTAAGTGATCTAATCAAAAATGATAAGAGTGCAATTTCCTTTGTCACATAGTTAATTTGTACAACAACACCATGATCTGTACAAATAGTGACGATATGGGTCATAATTGTCCAACATTTGGGTTCGTCCAGCTTCGAGCCCATACTCAATGTAGTAGAAGTTCAAGCATAGTCAGATAAAATCTTCTGTATGAATCCATGCATAGCTTCCTGGATCTTCTTAGCTGGAGACCTCGTGATTGGACCTTCTGGGACATGTACTGTGGTGGCCCGTCCATCATGGGCTGCATCCTAGGCCTCATCAAAACCCTCTAGTGACTGCTATCAGTATCTTACCCTCGAGCTCGTCCTCCGAAAATACCTGCAAAACAAAGAAACTGGGAGTGGGGGGTTAGATCATTTGAACGATCTAAGTGAGTGGACAATTTAAAAGTAGTACTAAAAGTGCTTTTGAAAATCCGTGGTTATAAAAAAAATTTACATTAAATAATATTTTCTGAAATCTCTTCAATTACTTGAAAACAACTTTCTTCCTGGAAAACTTTTCTAAAGTCTATTTTTGAAATTATGGTTCTAACAACCTATATCTGAAAGATCTGTTTTGGAAACATGTTTTATAAAATATATGTTTATGAAAAAAACTATTTCTAAAAAAAACTGATCTCTGGAAAGTGATCTATGTCCCTGAAAACCTGGAGTATGGGGGCGTTACGTATCGTCGTCCCCCTCATATGCCTAACTAGAGCCAGGAGTGCAAATTCATGACTTTGGGGTGTTACGTATCACTGTCCCCCAAAACATGCCACTCATGTCCCTGAAAATAGTGGTCTTGGGGCTTTATTTATCACCGTCCCCCAGCCACTGAACTAGAACTGAGGGTGCGGATCTATGGTATCCTTCAAGCTCTGAAACTATGATCTATGGGCATATGTCATCCCTCGTCCTGAACTAGGATCTGGGGGCGTTACGTATCACCGTCCCCCCAGTCCTCTACATATGCACATGTCATCTGTCAATTCCATGTCTGTAACAAGTTACATACTGAGGTGGGTTTTCCCTCATGCCTCGAAAATATAAAACTCATGTTTTGAAAATATTTCTTTCTAAATCATCATTATCTGAGAAGCAACTGTAATAAAATTCTGGCTAAACTTATGCACATTTATATAAATGTAAGTCTATATCGAAATGTTAATAAAATCAGTTTGCGAAAAAGGTCCACTCACTTATTTGGAGTCCCGCTAGCCCTACTTCACTTTGCAAGAATAAATTTATGGTTCTTGTGATGACCTTCAATAGAGCACTTAATTAGAATTCATGTTGTAGGATACATTCTGAAATTATCGTCGCTATATAATGTTCTAGATTTGTGCTATGGTAAATCACATGTATATAGGATGATACGAAGCACTTCGGATGGTCTCTAATGTCCTGGGTTGAAACTAGATTGGCTAAAAATTTATCCTGAGAAATGGTCACACGTCGTGACGAAAAGACTTACGCGTCACGACGCGACCTGGAGAAGGCCGAGATAGAGAGCTGATTTTTAGTTCACGTCACGATGCGAGTCCATGTACGTCATGACGCGCACATCATAAAATCGAATTTGGGCTTATTTTTTCATAACACGATGCAAGGTGCGTTGCATCGTGACGCGAAGCCAGTTTCAGGCCTAAATTTCACTTTTCAACTCCATACTCAAGAAATCCTCGCACCTTTAATCCAGGACCAACACATAGACATTTTTCCAACCTCAAAACTCATCTAATATCACCACCCCTACACCAAATATTTTCTAGAATTCTACGATCACCAAGCATAATTCCTCAATTATATTCATACCCTTATAATCCTCATTACATTCTTATAACTTCCAAACATTACCCAAAATACATGTTACCAATTCTATCAAAGCCAATTATACAATTTTCTTTGCTTGGGTAAAGTAAGGTACGAGTTAGGGCTCCAATTATTCAATCTTAAAACTGAAAAATAGAAGAAGAAAGTGATAAGGAACTTACTTCGCATAAGATGCACTTGAATTCATAATTTGTTGCTTCCAAGATTAGCTTGAAAAATTGAGAAGATAATTTGAAGAATTCTCTCCTCACCACTCACGTTTTTAATGTTGAAGAATAGGGTGAATAGTGTGCTATATATAGAAAATGAGGGCTGATTTTGTGATGGAATGAATGGTTGAGATGATGCCACATCACCCATTTCTAGTTAATTATCGAAATTACTATAGCAGCCACAAAAATTATGATTTTTGACTTATTTAGTTTCGATCTTGGAAACGTTTTCAACGCGGAAGTTGTTGCTCTTGGTCTAAGCTTTCCGAAAGATATATAATTCATAAAAATCGGACACCTTATGAGAAATTTATAAACCAATTACTAAAAACTATTCGAGGTTGAACTAAACTAAGTTCCGCGTCAAAATTTTAAGGAATCTTTCGAAAGTCCCAAATGCCATTTTATGAGCACGTATTTGCTATGTTTTTTGTTGACCTGGGATCTTTTTGTATGTTTGATGTCTTTCTTAGGTTTCGATTTGATGCTGGACTGTTATCCAGGTTGTCCAGTTTTAGGGCACATAATGTTCTTTTTCTGTAAATTTGGAGGCTTATGGAAATGGGTTAATATTGTCTCCTACCGATAGCATCCTGCTTCTGGCGGGGTGTTACAGTTATTAATTATCTAATTCCAAATTTCCAAATTTTAAACCATAGAAATTAAATATTTTAATTTTTTTTGCATGTTTTAATCTAAGTTTAAACTTTTTAAAATCCCATAACTTTTATGCTTAGATTATTTGAACAGGCATATAATGTCATGGCATGTTATATGCATGAGTGGACATCCTATGTTATATGACATGATATTCAAACAATTTGAATTATAAGACTTTCACACAAAACTAATACATTGACTGGGTTTTTAGTTTTTTGGTTTTCTATACTAATCTAATTAGAACATAAAATATCAAAGGCGTGCATTGGTCTTCAACTGTTGAATTAGTGTATTATCTTATGAAAACTTTATCTTCGAGTAGTAACATTTACAATAAATGGATTTTGTGTTTCATATAGTCGTGTGTGATGAACACTAAAGTGACATTTAATCAAATGAAAAATTAATCATTTTACATTTGAAGTTTCAATAATTCTCTTAACTGAGTACATTTATAAAATAATAATTAAATTTATGTTTTATCTATTTTATTGTGATTTTCATTTCTTGTGTAGGTGAAATACTATTTTTGATGCTCAATTTGAAAGTATATGTGGATTCCATAAGATCAGAAACTTTAAAGAGTACGAGTTCGAATCAGACTTGAAAATATTCATTGCGTTTCGAGGTGGCTGCTAAATGAGCTTATAATAGATTTGACCACACATGTTTGTATTTGATAAAATAAAAAATGTGTAAAAAAGATGTCAAAATTAAACAACCTAATTAGCCCAACTTGTTGAAATTTAAAATTAGGTTGGCTAACCTTCGAAATTTGGCAAGAAGAGTGAGCATTCTTCATCTATAAATAGAGATGCTCAACATCTTCTCAAGCATGTTTCTTCAATTGTTCTCTCATAGAATTTGTGAAGATTTGTCGACTTTTGTGTGTTTGTTCTATTTTCTAATATTTGTAGTAATTTCTGTTCACTTTGTTAATGAAACTTTGTGTGCTTTCATTCATATCATGAGTAGTTAATTTACATCTAGCTGAGGTAAAAGGGTGAAGCTCTTGGAATGAAATTAAATGTAATTTTCACTTATGTTATAAATATAAATTGTGTTATTTTCCAAATAATATATTTACTCCTTTTGTTTATGTGAGAGCCTTGACTCTCTATAGACAGTCCTTAGGCCCGTCATGGTGGACATATATTAACTAGCACAAATAATACTTGAACCCTATAATATACGAGAGTGGTTTGCTAAAATCTAGTCTAATTATTGATAACTTTATCTCTGCCTATATGTACGGATTTATATATTTTGGTATAATTGAGTACCTAATCATGAAATAAATTAACTGAAAAAAATAACAATTTACGTGTCACAAAAAGTAAGATTTTTCTATATTAGAAATACCAATAATGAATCTCCTATCCTCAGTATTTTATTTTATTATTGCAGCATCTAGTTTAATTACCCCATCACTTCATTTAATTTACTCTTTTATTTTATTACTTGTATATTATTATTTGCATTATTATTTATTCTATTAAATTTATTACTTCGACAATCTTACATTTGGGAGTAAAAATCCCCCCAGTTTTTTGGAATAGTGTTGGAACATTTCCGAATTAAAGTTAAGAATTTGGGAAGGGATGCTATTCGAAAATAAGAGTTTATGTGTTGGAAAATAGATCGAAAAGTTTTAAAGTGAAGCTTTGTCGCGTTGGAAAATGCGTGGTTTCGATAACCGGTTACGCGATATTTGTTTATATCGTTATACGCGTAAAAATTTCTTATTTCCGCTATAAAAATAGTAACCAACTATGATTGAGCTGATTCTTGAATCATCGGACTCGTGTTGAATATTTTTCAAAATTTACATCAGAAGGGCTTCAAAAATTTAAATTTCTGAGAAAGCCCCATGACAGGGACCTAACAGTAATTTTACGGCAGTCTAAACGTAAATTTCAGTAACTCTATAAATACCCATAGTTTATTGTAATTGCAGAAATGACATAACACCACAATTTTCCCCCACCGACCCCCAATCTCCAACTTACGATTATACTTGGCCAGTGGCGGCGGCGGCCAGACGGCCAACGCCGGCCAGCACGATAGCCTAGGGGTGCGCCAGCCACCCCTCTGTCTTGTGGTGGCCGACGGCAGCCCCTAGATCACCGGTAAATGACGAAAAAGAGGAGGAAACACGCGGTTCTGATTTTTCGGATCCCGGCTCGTCACTTTGTGCCACCCGCCAAATCGAAGCTCTCTGAGAGTACTACAAATTTACAGTGATAAATTTTCCATTCCGTGAATGGTTGCACGTGAAACGAGAGAGTAAGTTTTACTAAATAGTGACTAATGAATGAGCAGTACCTCTAATCAAAATTTCTTTGATTCCAACGCGTTCGTGGGATCGTTTGGAGTCCGTATAAGCTCTCGAAATCTCGGTAAGACCTCTGGGTAAAAAGTCGTTAATTTCAAGTTTTTCGCTAAATATTCGGATGTATCCAGTAGCTTCATAGGGTAGCGTAATAATATAAATTGAATCGTTTAAGTATGAGCATGTTGAATATAGGTATTTGGTAGAATCCGAGTGAAAACGAAACAAATTGGATCGATCCGATAGGTTATGCAAGTTTCTGGTTAAAGTTGATTTTTCGTGTATTGATATGTTTTTTATCGTAATGATAGATATGAGTCATATATGATGATACAGTAATTTTTTGATAAATCCGGGTAGGTTCGGAGGGTTTGGGACCCTTCCGTAGTGTTTGTAGAAACTTTTCGGAAGATTTTCCAAAACCGCCTAAACCGAGGATTCAAGTTAACTAGTGGCATGAATTAGTTTGTAATGGTGTTTCAAGATTATTGGAACTGAAATCATTGAAATTGGACTTAATTTGATTGTCCCGGAAAGATCTGGAAGTTGTCATAGTAAAGTACATAATTCTGTAAAGTTGCAATTTTGACGGCGTTTTGCGATTTGTTTTGATATTTTTCTGAGATTCCGTTTTGATGCTGGACTGTGATCCAGGTTGTCCAGTTTTAGGAAACATCATGCCCGATGTTCTATAAATTGGAGGCTTATGGAGATAGGTTAATCATGTCTCCTACCGGTAGCATCCTGCCTCTGGCGGGGTGTTACAGTTGTGGTATCAGAGCCAGGTTTCGATCCTGGGACCTATTAGTTATAAGACACAGGTCCGATCTGTGCGTGAGATTTTAGCATCTGGCGCTCGTTATGTTTCGTCCAGTTGAGTTATGCATGGTTGATACATATTTACGATGATGAATTTTTAAATTGTTTTTGTTTTTAGTAAAAGAGTTTTTCAAATGTGTTTTCGAGATGGTTTTTGAAAGGGATGATTTCACATTTTCCATCTTGATGATATCAGAAAATTAGCAGATTTCAGACTACCAACATCATAAGAGTACTATGATTATATGCACTTCTAGTTGTGACAATGGATATATTTGTTGATATAAAAGATTATATTCGTTACAAGAGTACATATGTATATTTATAGTTTGTCACATATCTTTTGAGTATTGTGATGGTTATATATGTATTGTTGTCAGCTATACAAAGTTGTGTGTGCAATGGGATATGTACATATATAAACTTTGAGGTTTATAACATTTACATATATGATATGGAATGACATGATGCGAAATGAATGAGTTCTGTTTCAGATTATGGACTAGATAGATAGTATGAAATCCATATTATATTTTCCGTTATAATACTGTATTTGATCGTCTGTGAAGAACATGAGTTATATTCCTCGTTTCTAAAGATGGATGTGATTAACTATATAGAATTCGTGTTCGACTTTCTGTTTTTTGTGATGGATGAGCTTGAAACGGTTTGAGCGTGTTCCTATGAATGAATTTGAATTGAAATGACAAGTTTGATTTGATTCTAGTATGAAATATTTGATAAGACTTATTTTGCTTGAAATAGTATGACTTGTATTGATGTATGAAATACGTAACTTTTGATAATGTGTAAAATGAGGTGACTTTCGAATACAGATAAGATGGTCATGAATGTGCGTTCGGTTCTGAATGATTAGATGTAATGACGGAGCAATTTCGAGGACGAAATTTTTATAAGGATGGGAGAATATAATATCTCGAATATTTTCAGAATAGTATTGGAAGATTCCGAATTAAAGTTAAGAATTCAGAAAGGGATATTATACAAAAATAAGAGATTATGTGTCGGAAAATAGGGCGGAACGTTTTAAAGTAAAGTTTCATCGCGTTGGAAAACTCGTAGTTTTGAGAACCGGTTACACGATATCTGTTTATATCGTTATACGCATAAGAGTTTATTGTTTCAGCTATAAAAATAGCAAACGAAATCCGATTGAGCCAATTTTTGAACCATTGGTTTTTCGAGACGAACAACTTTTATATTGAACACTTTTCGATGTTTGCATCAGAATGGCTTCCAAAATATGAATTTCCATAAAATCCCCATGGTAGGGACCTGATTGCAATTTTGCAAGGGTCAGATTGTAATTTTCAAAAAATTCTCTATATATACATCGAAGTTTCAAAAGATTGTAAAATTTTCATAAGCTTTCCACATCTCACACATGCACCCAGTCTCCAAAAGGGAACCAGCCACCACCGCCATCGCGACGACACCAGAAGCTGTGTCCGACACCTTACGTCCAACAGTGGTTGGCGACGATGCCGAAATCGCTGGCAACATCGTGAAACGAAAGATTTGATGTGATGTTTGGGTTTCTCAATCCTGGCTCGTCGCTTCTTTTCACGGCCCGAGCCTGTTGGTTTCTAATTAGGTCCCGGATCAATTATAAGCTTGAAAAACATTGCAAATACACATCGACAAAGTTTCGGAATACTTACATCGATAGGTTGAGCGACGCGGAGACAACAAAAACTCCAAAATGCTCACTGGTTTTGGCGAACTGCAGTGCAGATTTTTCCCTCACTGGTTTCGGTTTTGAGCTCCAAGAATCAAGCTCCAAGCTTCGTCAAACGGTTCCCGGCTCATGGGTGAGCTTCCTTATCACCTTCGCATATCTCGTAAGTGTGCTAGCACTTGTGATTTTGCCACAAAACCACACTCTTGCTCCCCTCACTGCTCACGGTTTCAAAAACCAGAAAACAAAAAAATTAAGCCACTTTGGGCGTGAAGAGAAAGATGAAAGAAAAAGAGAATGTTGGTTGAATTTCCAAATTTGTGTAATATATACACTCATATGAATTTCACAAGCATTTCATTTGAATTTGGCTTTATAAAGTCAAACAAATAAAAGCCAACAACCATTCCAACAACTCACATCAAGTCTTGTCAATCAATCAATCCAATCAATTGTCACATCACTCAAAGTGACATGATTTGACGCTTGATGTGACGCTAGATGCGACTAGCGATTTGACGCTTGATGTGATTTGCCGCACTCGAATTCGAAATGCGAATGCGCTCGCAAATTATCTCGGGCTCGGGTTTGCTAATTCTAAATTAACGAATTTACCGTTGCGTTGTAATTAAATGATTACGCCTAGCGAAATCACTATTCACGTCGCTAACGAATTAATTCCAATTAATTCGTTCGCCCGAATTAAAATCGCATTTTAATTCCGCGTCGAAATCCAATTTCATTTAATATATCAAATATATTAATTTACCGATTAATTCCAAATTAATCGTTATCTCTCTTTAAATGATATTTTATCCCAGATGAAATATCTCCGCAATTAATCCAAGATTAATTTTCTCTCTCTTCTAATTAATCCAATATTAATTTAGAGTGTGATTTATACGTCATCGGTGAATCTTTGGGAAGCGACCCATGAGATCCCCGGATATATTGGCAGTAAATTCGGTCGTCGGACTATCCGAACACGTAAGTACCTCGTACTACGTTTATACCGAATTACAAGACAAGGTTGGCCTCTAGCAAAGCGCCATGCCTCCCCAATTCTCCAGAAACATCCTTACAGGAATAAAGGATCTGTATCAGACGTAGTATACCGTAGTATTGCGTATTTCTGTCCAGCATCGGATGATCACGTGCTAGGCCTGGGGCTGGAAATGTGTCTGCCCCGTACGAAGCACATGTCGGATGTCTGGTGACTAGTCTCTATAATCGGATAAACCTGACCTTGTCATTTTATCCCGATAGCTGCAGCATTTAAGAGTACTAGTACCGTATCCTACGTGACCATCATCTCCAAATGACTAGAGTGACACTTCCGTCTTGACATCACACCCAACACACTACGATTCTCAATATACCCAATATCGGCGTACACATAACCGGTTAAAGCCCTGGACGACCTCAACCAAAGTATATTGATTGTCGTATGGATTAACGGTGCAAGTCTCAGGTTAAGACCAAATACACCTACCCTGATTGCGGACTCCCATAGACACATAGTCATACTACCAATGGGATTCCGCGGGGTCTTATCCAGAGCGAAGCTGTTTCCCGTACCATCAGTGAAACACAACCTCATATTACACTTGCATGAGTATCCTATACCCAAATATATGAGAACTATGCCGTTGTGCTCTCACAAACGCGCACAAGTGTAATACTAGTCTTTTACGTATTTATCGATGTCCAATCTCGATAATACTCTGACTAGGGATATTTAATGATTTATCCTTCGTGGACTGATACTGTCTCATATCATTCTCTGTCCAGGAAAAAATCATAGGGACCTCTCATCATTTATACATCTAGGTGATCTAATCACAAATGATAAGAGTGCAATCTCTTTTGTCACATAGTTAATTTGTACAACAACACAATGATCTGTACAAATAGTGACGCTATGGGTCATAATTGTCCAACAATCTCCCACTTGGCCTATAGCCAGTCACTCAAGTCTCTGACACCCGAACTATGTACGGTTGGCTCAAACTGCTGAGAAATGCTTTCGTCAGCAGATTTGCATGATTTTCGTCTGATGCGATTTATACGATCATCACATCGCCACGATGTATGATCCAAACAAATCAGATGAATAGTCGAAGTATGTATCTGGATCGTTGATGAGACCATTAATTCTTTAGCATGTGTTGACGCCTAGCTCAGCTGCTAACAGAACTATATCTAATCTAATTAGATTATTACGACCCCAGAAGGCTTCTATTGCTGCTTCAGCTGCAGCAATAACCCGCATTTGTTGTTTATTCGGTAACAGTATCTTGCATGGAAGATTTCCAGCTCACTGTATCGTTATTCAAACTATATATTACCATTTGTGACTCTTAGTCATCTTTTATCGGTTTAGGAAACTTGCTACAGTGATCCCAGTCACTTCAAGTTCTCCTTCTCCACAGATTAAGACAACATCCTTAGTTCTCTAAGATACTAAGTATGTTCTTAACTTCAATCCAGTGACTATCACTCGGATTGGCCTGTTTGTGAATCCATAT
>SKCR01037777.1:0-71272 GCA_019454045.1 Zanthoxylum bungeanum
ATCTCCAAGATCCAAGCTTTATGATGAATCCAAGCTTTAGGATGATTCCAAGCTATTGAGGAGTTTCCCTATCACCTTTGTTCACTTCCAAAGTGCTAGCTTTTGATGATTTGAAAATCAATCAAAGAGAGGAGAGTAGGAAGAAATTCGGCCAAGGAAGGTTCCTTAGGGTTTTTGTGTTTTTGTTTGTGTCAAGTGTTACAACAAATAAAATGCCTTTTTTGTTATTTACCAAAAAGTGAACCATTTCACCTTTTACCCAAAACAAGGTAGAGATGGGTAAATGGTATTCATTAAGACAAACAAGGTGGTTGTGTGGTGGGAACACCTACCACACTTTTGGCTCCAAATATTTGAATCCGAAATTCAAATATCTCTACGGGCATTTGCCGCGGCTCGGTTCCGTTTAATCAATTAAACGATCCTTCGTCGTTAAATAATTAAATTCCAATTTAATTAAATAACGATGCCTCGCAAATATATATCGAACGTCGTTCATGAATTAATTCTAATTAATTCGTTCGTTCGCATTAAAGTCCGACTTTAATCTCGTAATGAAATCCAATTCATTTTAATATATCTGATATATTAATTTTAGCCCGTTTGAATAAATTAAATAGAAAAATCAAATTTAACTATTAAATTTATTTTACCGATTAATTCCAAATTAATCGCGTTCTTTCGCCACTGTACACTTTTAATCCCAGATTAAACAAAGCCCATATTAATCCCAGATTAATTTTCTCTCTCTTAATTAATCCCAGATTAATTCCAATTTAAGTCAACAGTCATCGGTGAATCCTTGGGAAGTGACCCAAGAGATCTCTGGATATATTGGCAGTAAATCCGGTTATCGGACTATCCGATAAAGCGAGTACCTCGTACTACGTACTTACCGATTTACAAGACATGGTTGGCTTCTAGCAAAGCACCGTGCCTACCCAATTCTCCAGAAATATTCTTACTGGAATATATAATCTATGTCAGACGTAGAATACCTAGTATCTCGTATTTCGATCCAGTATCTGATGTCACGTGCTAGGCCTAGGGCTGGAATAGTGTCTGCCCCGTACGAAGCACATATCGGATATCAAACAACTAGTCTCTTTGAATCGGATAATCATGACCTTGTCACATTATCCCGATGGTTGCAACTAATAGAGAACGAGTTATGAATCCCTGCGTGATCATCATCTCCATATGTCTGGAGTGACACTTCCGTCTTGACATCACATCCAATACACTACGATTCTCGATAAACCCAATAGAGGCGTACACAGAACCTGTTAAAGTCCTGGATGACCAAAACCAAAGTTTACCGATTATCGCAAGTATTAGCGATGTAAGTCTCAGGTTAAGACCAAATACATCTACCCTGACGCGGACTCCCATAGACACATATACATACTACCAATGGGATTCCGCGGGGTCTATCCAGAGCGAAGCTGTTTTCCGTACCATCGGTAAAACACAACCTCCTATTGCACTTGCATAAGTATCCTATACTTAAACTTATGAGAACTGTGCCGTTATGCCCTCACAACGCGCACAAGTGCAATACTAGTCTATTCCGCATTATCGATGTCCAATCTCGATAATACTACGACTAGGGATATTTAATGATTAAACCTTTATGGATTGATACTGTCTCATATCATCTCAATCCGGAACTAATCATATGGACTTTTACCATTTATATATCATAGTAAATAAATTACGAAATGATAAAAGGCAATTTCAATATTACATAGTCAATTTTGTACAGAACACAATGTCTTTTACAAAACAGTGACGCTATGGGTCATAATTGTCTAACAGACACCCCCATATGAGTAAATACCGTAAACTAGATTTACAATCATTCCACAACTCTAAGGGAGTCTTGGGATTAGACTTAGAAGGAACTACATTCAGGATATATATTCCCACTATGTAGTGTGCTATAACTAAACATTGATCTCATCATGACTAGTAGGGTCTGATTTCTCCTTTCTACAATACCATTTTGCCGTGGTGTTCCAGGTGCTGTGAGCTGTGAAACTATTCCATGTTCAACTAAGAATTCATCGAAATCTCTACAAGATTTTCTCCTCCACAATCAGATCGTAGAATTTTGATGCTTTTACCTAATTGGTTCTCAACCTCAGCACAATAATCTTTGAACTTTTCAAATGTATCAAACTATTGCTGCATTAAGTAAACATACATATATATAGAATAATTTTCAATAATAGTGACGAAGTATTCATAACCACATCGGGCTTTTACATTCATCATTTCACAATTGTCTGAATGTATTAGCTCAAGCGGTTCTTTGGCTCTTATACCTTTTCCAATAAAAGGTCTCTTGGTTATTTTTCATTCTAGACAAGATTCATAGACTGGTAAAGTATCAAATTTTAAGTGGTTTAAAACTCCGTTCTTTATTAATCTATCTATCTGGTCAAGGTTAATATGTCCAAGTATAAGATGCCATAGATATGTGTCATCATGAGAAATCTTTTGCCGTTTTGTTTTAGATTTTTCAATCTTAAATATTCTAGTATTAAATAGTGAATTATGTGTTAATGGGATTAACATATATAAATTATTCTCGTAGTTTCTTGTACATATTGCTAATCCATTTCTACTAATAATAACTGATTTATTACCAAAAGAAATAGAGAAACAATTTTATATAAGTTTTTTTTTACATAAATTAAATTCCTGCGAAAACCAGAAATATAAAGCACATTATTTGAACACAAATAACAATTATTAAAGTTCAAATTTGAAACTCCCACTGCTCTAGCTGAAACAGCATCCCATGTCTTGACTCTCATGGTAAAGTCACCTTCAACGAAGTCCTTCAATGAATCAAGTAGCTATAAAGAACAACAAACATGGTTAGTTACACCAGAATCAACAGTCCATGCAGATTTATCTTCCTTCACCAAAAGAGATTCAATAACAAGTAAATTATATTTACCTGTATTCTTCTTTTTTTATAGCTCAGCTAGATACTTAGGACAGTTCCTCTTCCAATGCACTTGTTTGCTACAATGGAAATATTTTCCTTTGGTATTGGCACATTTAGAGCCTTTGTTGTTTTTCTTTTTCATTGGCTTTGTCTCAACCTTCCAAGTTCTTTTCTTTTTGTTCTTTCCATATTTGGAAGATTCAGAAACATTTACCTCTGCACTAGATCTACGAGGATCCATAATCATGGACTCGTAATGGGCTCATTCAGTAGTTGAGTCAACGTAATAGTCAACTTATTTATAGAGCAGTTATTTTTAAACTGCAGGAAACTCTTCGGAAGTATTTTTATGATCATTGTCACCTTGTTTTGCTCATTTATACGAGCATAATGGGTTTTAGCCGTGTTAAGATGAGACATCATCCTCAAGACATGCTCTCAGACTGATGCTTCTTCCTTTATCCTCACGGTCAAGAATGAGACAATAGCCTCATGTTGTTACCACTCCGAAGGCTACCTAAACATGTCTTGTAATGACTGTATTATTAAAGATATTGTCAACAAATACCTCAGACATCCCTGCTATCAAATAGCTGTAGGCTTTCTCATCAAATTTAATCTAATTATTATAGGCATTACGTATAGCTCTGCCAGCATCTAGGGCTGGCTCAAGAGGACATTCCTCCATCAGGAAAAATTTAAGGTCTTCACAGACCAATATAGCGTTCATGTCACTTTTCTATTTTACATAATTTTCCCCGGTTAATCTGTCATGTTTGAGAATTGCAATTATTGAAGATGTCATGGTTGAAATAAATAAATAAACGTGCATTCAATATCCATTCATCGCATACTAAAATTGTCAAATATTTATGCATAAAATTAAATATGATGCATGATCAATGTATAATGAATTAGAAACCTAAAAGAATTATTATGTCACGGTAATCTATCATCCTGGAAATAAGTACCACTGTAGGGTAGATATTCGCATGATATATCAAGACATTATCAATTGATTAATATATATGGAAATAACTTTTATTCATATATAAACCAATTATCGTTATATTTGATCAATGAGCTTTGATTAACTATTTAATCATTATTTTGTGAGTGTAACCCATTATTTTGGAACCCTTGGACTTAACTAGTGAATTACGACGGTAGGGTAGGTCAAATCACCAAATACATCTAGAGTTTTTATTCTCTCGGAATCCAAACTTGATATTGACCAAAAAAATAAGACATCATCCATAGGAGGATGAAAATAAAATCGTCTTGAGGAAACTTTTGAATCTCATATTTTTGGATAACAACGAAGATCGTGAATATATTGTGGTATATCCCTTTTCCAACTCACTATTTTGAATCTAAGATTTCTATCACGCTAGTATCTAATGAATTTAGATAATGCCCGACTAAAAACATAATCTTGCTAATACTAGTAGATTATTAGTGATCTAACCAATTTTAACTCTTAAAATTTTATTCACTAATATCGATTAGTCTATACTAATCTATTTACTTAATTAAACTAATTTAATCAAGTTTGCTTTAGTGATCTAATCAATTTTAACTTTTAAAATATTAGTCCACTAATAGGTTTTAAAATTTTAGAATTCAACGAATAGACCAAATGTCATTAAACTATTTAATTGATAAAAGTACGTTATATATTCCAATGGTATGTGGAATTATTTTCCGAGTGCAGACCAAATTATCGTCCATTCGGAATCGGCTATGGAATTTACGTTCGGATTTCCATCTAATATACCAAGGAAAAATAATACACTCATTAGGTCCATTTGTATTAGAACTTTGAATTCCCAATTTTTAAACCTTTAAAACAATTAATCTTATTAATTCGTTTGCATGTATATCATATTCCAATTTAACTTTTAAATTACATAAAATCATATTTTATGACTAGAATTTCATCTATGTAAATATGTTATGGCATATAAAAATACAAGAGTAGGCACCTAGGCTATATGACATGTTATTAAATTATTTAACAAATATTCATCTTCCCACACTGGGTATCACGACTCCCAAATCGGCATCGCGACGCTTTGTAAAACAGAACCGAGACAAATCTCAATTCTGCTCGGTGTCATGACGTAGCCTATTTAGCGTCATGAAACTAGAGCGAGTCACGACGCGAATGATCAAGCATCACGACATGATGATATTTAGGTCTAGGTAGTAGCTAAATAACTTTGGCGCATCGTGACGCGGGCTGGTGCATGTCGTGATGCGACCTGTTTTCCAAGGGCTAGAATGACAAAAATATACGCATCACAAATAGCGTTAACCGGGCTCTTATTTTTCTATACTAATCTACTTAGTACAAATAATAATCTAAGGCATCCCCTGGTCTTCAAATCTTACTCCACGGTGTGTTGTTGAGTTCTTTAAAGAATCGACTTATGAAAAGTCCTTCGCTACATCTGCTCTTCCAAGTTACAAATAGGGTTACAATATGAACTTATTACAAAGGAAATGAACTTCCAACACTTGAAAGAATATGGTTTTATGGCCTTATATTCCCAATACTAAAAATAAGAGCTAGAAAAATTAATGATCAACGCAACACATTCATCACATGAATCAAAATAAACATTAATCCCATGAACATTAAAACATTCATCTCATGAATCTAAAATTGTGCATACTCATAACAACATGCATATTAACAATTTATATCTCATATTAATTATTAAAAATGAAATATTAAAAGAGAATGGTTAAGAATACTTTTCAACCTTAGCTATTGTTTCAGTTGTAGGAAACATATTTCCTTATGCACAGCGGAAGTGCGATTGGCTCCGGGATCAACTTTGAAAAGTTTTATTGCTTTCTCTTTTTGTTGAAACTGAATTCCACCAACTCTTGGTGACTGAATTTGCTCTTTGATGTGGATGTATTTCTTTTGGGATCTCATGCTAGGATCAACCACCCGATCTTCCGAATTATGACTCGAAACCAACAAACGAAAGTATGGGCTTCACTCACAGAGATGAATCTCTAACCTATTTAGAGAAGTTGTTGTCAAAATTTCTTTTAGCTTAAAGAAGATTGAATTAAGAAGATGAAGATCTAACTCACTCTAATTTTCTTTTTATTCTCAGCACTTGAGAAAATAAATTTTCTCTCAATATTTAAGAAAAACATTCTAGTGAATGATGATATCATTCATCTCTCAACTATTGAGTGGAAATGGTAGATATAATATTCTTTCCAAAGCCAATTGTTTTTTTCATTAAGACACTAATGTTTTCTTGCAATGGCAAACACATTTAAGTGGAGGTCATACTAAAGCATAAGTATGAACAGCTAATGACAAAGCAATTAGGTATTTAGGTCATACCTAATACACATAAATTGTTAGAGAGTACGACAAGCCATATGGCCTTATCTCTAAGACAATTTAAAATTTATTATCATAATAATGATGTCATTACCTTAATTAAGATGTAATAATTATCTTATAATTATTTCTAACTTGATTATCTCATAATCAAATAATTCTAGAAAATATTATATTAAACAAATTTAATATAGTTTTCATTTGTGACAAATTATATTATTAATCATATTAATAATATACTAAAATATATGTGAATATATAATTAGACAATCCGATTATATAAGGTTTTCTATAGTTAATCGAGCTAGCACGGGGACCAAATGGACCTACAGTTCTAAGCTCTAATAATCTTGAAATATTAATTAAACTATTTAATTAAATATTATGAATTATTAACTTCGCGTTATTCAACTAAAAATTTGAAGTTGAACTCTTATTGCCGTAGATGGCAAACATAAGCCGAAAAACTTCGATGTCCATCGATATAGTCATTACATACGGATTGTCCCTTCACGAATATCTCATAGTTAGAGCCAGGTCATAAGTCCGTTATACCATTCTACTTATGTTATCACTAAGTACCATAGATTCTCTAATGAATAATTAATTCATAAATATTATGAATATTAATATTTCTATTCGTAATAGAAAGATTTGAGCTCTATAATTATTCAATCCCCGAATCAACTTTTAAGAGAGATACCCTTCTACTTCTCGTAAGAAGGAGTGAACTTCATGTCTATGTAAAATATTCTCAGCTACATACCAATGTAGTTATTGGCTGGGAATGCTTCACCAACCACACCTTAGTAAATAAAAGGAAATAGCTTGTCATGCAAGAGTTCGCAGTACACTCAGGATTAAGATCAATCCATATATGACCATTTAGTTGATAAAATAAATTTCTTCAGTTAACAGATATTAAAAGATATTAATATTTATCTGGGTCTAGTCTTATATGATCACATCATACAAGGTGCCTTCATTCCCATGTCACCATATGAACAAACCTGAATCAAAGTCATTATACAAGTATAGAATGGACCGCAGGTATAGATAAACTACAAACAAAGTACTCACGTTGCTTACTTTCTATGGACTGTTTCAAATTACTAACTTTAGACTTAAATCCTCTTGTGTATTAAACATACACTAAGTCTGAAAGCAGATAAATAATCAAGGGTAAACAAGATATTTTATAATATGTGATTTAAATCAAACAACTTTGATCAATGAATAATGCATCTATTATTTCAATAAACAATTTCGTTTATAATACATGAAGCTCTAGTGCATATATCCTAACATATGATAGATAAATTTCTCGATATGGCAAATCCATCTCAAAGCATTATTCAAGTCCCTTCGTATAACACTGAACATAGAGGTTGACCTATAGACAAAGATGAGCAAAATAGACATCATATACCTTCTTATGGAGATGCATCCACTTCAGGATCTAGAGTCCCGCAACCGTCTATAACGACTTGATAGGGAGAGAGAGAGAGGCGTGGGAGGGGATCAATGGTTCGCAATACTCAATCGATCCATGATGACTCTCCAGTTATACCGATCTGTGATAGCTATATTAAAAAATTACCTATGGCATATCAACGTTATATTTCCCACACTGTTGATGTAATATCCCGAGTTTTTCGGAACAGTGCTGAAAGGTTTCTGAATTAAAGTTAAGGATTTAGAATATGATGGTATTCGAAAATAAGAGTTTATGTGTTGGAAAATAGGTTGGATTGTTTTAAAGTGAAGCTTCGTTGAGTTGAAAAATGCATGTTTTCAAGAACCGGTTACATTATTCATGTTTAGATCATTATACACATAAATATTTTTTGTTTCAGCTATAAAAATAGTAAACAAACTCTGATTGAACTAAATCTTGAACCATTGTACTTTTTTCTAAGAAGAACAACTTTCATGTCAAATATTTTTCGAAATTTACATCAGAAGGGCTTCAAAAATATAAATGTCCATGAAAGCCCTATTGTAGAGACTTGATTGCAATTTTGCAGGGGTTAGATTTTAATTTCTAACAAGGTTTCTATAAATACCCTGAAGTTTGTCATATTTTTCAAAATGGTATAACTTTACAAAACACCCTCACCAGACCTCTCTTCTTCATGTAGCCTTTTGAAGCAACAGCTCATCGGTCGGCCATCCGGCCACGGTTGGCCATCGTGATGATGCCAGCAGGAGCGTCCGGCCACCCTGCATCCAATGGTTGCTGGCAACAACATTAAGAACACCAAAAACGGTAAAAAAAAAAAGAAAATATATACGGTAATAGGTTTTCCGATCTCGACTGATCGTTTCATTTCACAGCTCGAGCCACCCGCCAAATCGAAGCTCTCAGAGAGTACTACAAGTGGGCAGTGATGAATTTTTCATTCCATACACGATTACATGCGAATCGAGTAGAGAAAGAAATAGTGAATAGTAACATTGAATGAACAGTATCTCCAATGGGAATTCTGTCAATTCCAACCTATTCATGGATCATTTGGATTCCGTATATGCCCTTAGAATCTCGACAAGACCTCTCGATAAAAATATGCAAATTTCAAGTTTATTATTAAATATTTGCTTGTATCCAGTAGCTTCGTAGAGTAACGTAATGATGTAAATTGAATTGTTTGAGTATAAATATATTAAATATGTGTATTTGGTAGAATTCGAGTGAAAACATAATGAATTAGATTGATCAGATATGTTATTTAAGTTTATGGTAAAAGTGGATTTTTTGTGTATTAATGTGTTTTTTTTATCGTAATGATAGATATGAGATATATATGATGATATGATAATATTTAGATAAATCCGTGCAGGTTCAGAGGGCTTAGGACATTTCCGTAGCATTTGCGGAAATTTTTCAGAAGAGTTTTCAAAAATACGTAAACCGAGGGTTCAAGTTAACTAGTGACATAAATTAGTTTGTAATGGTATTTTAAGATTGTTATAACTTAAATTATTGAAATTGGACTTAATTTGATTTTCCCGGAAAAATCCGGACGTTGTCATATTGAAGTCAAGAATTTTGTAAAGTTGCGTTTCTGATGGCGTTTCGTGATTTATTTTGACAGATTTGACCAGGTCTTGGAGTGCTCGCGAAGCCAAGTAAGTAGCTCATATTATGAGTTCTTGAATTCTTCATTTTTTGTTTTAAATATATATGTAGAGATGATTGAAATGTTTAGGATAGTTAAGAGATGGATATGAGAAAGGACTTCAAGATCTTGTATAGTTAAGTTAGTCGACCATCATATGGGCTTTCATTATTGCTTTGATATGAAGTGAAATGTTTGAGGAAAATGCTATGATATGAACAAAAATATTTGATGAGTTTGATGTCTACATATATGTATTGATGCATGTAAGTGTATGAACTCGTAATGGAGTGTATTGTAGAAAATGCCTTTCCTTATGTGCAGCGAAAATGCTATTAGCTCCGAGATCGACCATGAAAAATTTCTTGCCTTCTCCTTTTGTTGAAACTGAATTCCACCAACTCTTGGTGAATGGATTTACTCCTCGACTTGGATTTATTTCCTTTGAGATCCGATGATAGGATGAATCACCTGATCTTCAGAACCATGACTCAAAACCAACAAACCGAAGTATGGGCTTCACTCACAAAGATTAATCTTTAAACTATTTAAAAAAGTATGTTGTCATAATTTGTTTTGTCTTTAAGAAAGATTGAATGAAGTAGATTAAGATCTACCTCACTCTTATTTTCTTTCTATTCTCAATACTAGAGAAAATTAATTTTTCTTTTAACAAGTGAAGAAATTTTTTTGGATTTTATTTTCTCTCTAACTCTATCACAAACTTATGTGAATGGTGAATCTTGCCTTAATATTCCTTACCCAATGTTTGAGTGGAAATGGTAGAGAATTTATTCTTTCAATCAAGCCAACTACTCTTGTCATTAAGTCACTCATGTTATCTTGTAATGGCAAACATACTCAAGTGGAGTTCATACCAAAACATAAAAAGTAAACCACTAATGACAAAGAAATTATGTATTTAAGTCATACCTAATGGACATAAATTGTTGGTAAGTATGGCAAGCCATATGGCCTTGTCTCCAAGACAATTTAAAAACCATTGTCATAATAATGATGTAATTACCTTAATTATGATGTAATAATTATCTCATAATTATTACTATCTTAATTATCTCATAATCATAATTTGATTATCTCACAATCAAATAATTCTAGAAAATATTATATTAAAAAAATTTAATATAGTTTTCATTTATGACAAATTATATTATTAATCACATTAATTTTTATATATATATATATATATATATATATATATATATATATATATATATATTATATATTATATATATATATATATTATATATATATATATGAGTATATAATTAGATAATCCAATTATATAAGGTTTGCTACAGTTAATCTAACGAGCATGGGGACCAAATGGACCTATAGTTTTGAGCTTCAATAATCTTGAAATATTAATTAGACTCTTTAATTAAATATTTTGAATTATTAACTCACATTATTCCACTAAAAACACGTAGTTGAAGTCTCATTGTCGTAGATGAAAAATATAAGCCGAACAATTTCGGTGTCTATCGATATAGTCATTACAAACGGATTGGCCTTTCATGAATATCTCATAATTAGAGCCGGTTCATAAGTCTGTTATACCCCTATAATTATTTTATCCCTTAAGTACCATTGATTCTCTAATGAAAAATTAATTCATAACTGTTATAAATATTAATCTTTCTATTCGTAATAGAAAGACTTGAGCGCTCTAATTGTTCAAGTACCAAATCAACTCTTAGGAAATATACTTTTCTACTTCTCATAAGAAGGAGTGAACTCCATATATATGTAAAACATTCTCAGCAATGCACCAAACTATATCCCCAAAATACGTAGTTATTAGGAACGCTACACCAACCTCAACGTAGTAAATCAAAGGACATAGCCTGCCATGCAGAAGTTCATACTACATTAAGGATTAAGATCAATCCATATATGACCATCTAGTAGATAAAATGAATTTCTTCAGTTAATTGATATTATAAAATATTCATTTTTATCTGGGTCCAGTCCTATATAATAACATCATATAAGGTGCCTCCATTCTCATATCACCACATGAAAAATCTTGGATCAAGGCTGTCATACAAGTATAAAATGAATCGCAGCTATAAATAACCGCAAACAAAGTACCTGTATTGCTTGCTCTCTACTAATTGTTTTCGATTACTAACTTCAGACTTAAATCCTCTTGTGTATCACTCATACACTAAGTCTGAAAGTACATGAGTAATCAAGAGTAAGCAAGACAATTTATAATATGCGAATTAAATCAAATAATTTTGATAAATGAATAATTCATCTATTATTTCAATAATCAATTCTGTTTACAATACATGAAGCTCAATGGCATATATCCGAACACATATATATGTATAAATATATGAATAAGCATATGTATAAGCGTTGGGACACGTATTTGTATATGTATGTGACGATAAACTATGAATAATTTAAGTATATAGGATCAGTAAATGGAATAAGTTCGTTATTGATTCGTACATGTGATTTATTTGTATAGAGATTGAAATGGTTAAGTGTTATGTCATTCTTGAATGGATATGTTTAAATGATGAGCTTTAGTATTAGATGTTTCCAGATAGAAATTCCGAACTTAGTATGTTTGATCGATAAGTGAAATATATAAAGGTGGTTAAAGTTAAGGCATTTGAATTCGTAGTAACATATATAGAAATGTATATATGTATATCAGTATTTGGATGATGACTCGGAGTGTCTGTCGTGCGTATGCTTGTGTATGAGAAATAATGTGATGAGTTTTTGTTACATGATATGAATGTATGTATGTTTGTTTGATTGGTTAATAATTTTATGGTGTAGTAGCCGAGCTGGGTAGGAATCAGTTCATACGAAATTCATCTCATACATATTCTAAATAGGTAATGAGTCACGTCCGAGTATTGTATGTGTAAGCCAACCGTATATATGTGTTGTTTGATGATATGTTCTTTCATGTATTGATTGTTATATGTGTTTCGTTGTCGGTTGCACGATGATTGTATGTATGTTTGGGTGTGTATATCCGTATAATAGTGTTGGGATATATTCCCAAAAGTATAATATAATATGTAAACATGATTTTATTTTAGGAAATAAACGATGCAGTTATTCATTTATTAAATGATGATTTTAAAGTTGCATAATATAAATTATCATGTATGTTGTTAGATACTAAATGTACTTGCAAATTTAATGTATAAGTGTTATACACAAGAGGATTTAAATCTGAAATTAGTAATCCTAAATAATCCGTAGAGAGCACACAAAGACGAGAACTTTATTTATGGTTTATCTATTCGTTCATATGGTGACATAGGAATGAAGGTACCTTATATGATACGATTATATAGGACTGGACTAAGACAAAAATGAATTTCTTTTAATACCCGTTAAATAAAGAAATTCATATTAGTCTAATAGATGATTATATATGGGTTGATCTGAATCCTGAGTGTACTACGAACTCCTGCATGGCATGACTGTGTCATTTGATATACAAAGGTGAGGTTGGTGAAGCAATCCCGACCAATATCTATGTATTTTGGGGAAATGGTTGGGTGTGTAGCTGTGGACGTTTTACATAAATATAAAACTCACTCCTTTTTGCGAGAAGTAGATGAGTATCTTTTAAGGGTCGATTCAGTACTTGAACGGTTAACGTGCTTAAGTCTTTTTATTACAAATAGAAAGATTAATATTCATAATTATTATGAATAAATCGTTCATTAGAGAATCAATGATACTTATGACACAAAATAATTAGAGGAGTATAACAAACATTATGTCTCGGCTCTAATTATGAGATACTCATGGAGGTCAATCTATATGCAGTGAGTATATTGGTGGACGCCATTCACTTTCGGTATAAAATATATCTGCAGTAACGAGAGTGTAACTTTAGGTTTTTAGTGGAATTACCTAAAGTTAATAATTCAGAATATTTAATTACAGAATTTTAATTAATATTTCAAGATTATTGGAGCTCGGAACTGTAGGCCCATTTGGTCCCCGTGTTAGCTCGTTACACTATAGAAATCCATGGAATAATTGGATAGTCTAATTAAATAATTGAGAATTATTTGTTGATATAATTATTAATTTGATTAATAATTATATAATGTCACACTTTGAAATTATATAATAAAGTGTTTAATATATAGTTTTTATATTAATGATTATTAGATAATCATTTAATATAGAATTTAAAATTTAAATTAAATTGGATTTAATTCAAAATCAAATATGTAATTTATACCATGATATAAGTTACATGTTAAATTTTAATTTCAAATTATATGATATTTGATATTATATTTAACTTTTGAAATTAATAATTTTGTTGTAACAAAAATATCATTGGCCAATATTTATGTGTGATTAGGGTTACGGTTAATTTTGTAATAGCATATTTAATTAGCCTAAACCCTATATATAAATATGAAGTTTTTCTCATATCATTCTAACCCTAGCCACTTTGTCATTCTCGATGAGATTGAAAATGAGAGTAAAAAGAGAAAGCAAAAAGGGAAAAATTATTTTCAAGAACATTTTCAACAAGTGAGTTGATCTGAATCCACTCTCACAGATATCTGATGGTGAGTCATAACATGAAAGATCGAGTGATGAATCCAATTCATTATACACGGTCACGGAAAAATCCAAACACTGTCAAAGTCATGCTATATGCGAAGTAATCTGCATGATGCGTGACTTATTCATGTGTTATTTATATGCATATACGTGGCTTAGAATATTGGATTATGATAATGGCATATGGTTTGCTGTGTGCGCATGTGATTTGATGTTTCAAATTTGACCTGCATGTTGTTGCCCTGTGCGCATGAAATAAGGTGGCGAACTAAGCCATAGGATCAAAGGCATGAATAAATCAAACAACTAAGGGCGTGAGCTGTGAGTTGTGTGCAAAGGGCGTTAGTTGCTCAAAATAAATTCGAAGCGCACTGAATTAAAAATCAAAGTGGGACCATGTTATGGCATTGAATTTGGCTTTGATGAAATTGAAAAAGCCAATCACTACTTGCATAGTGGTATATTGATGATAAAAATTGTATATGTCGATATTGATCAATCAATTGCAATTTAATTTGTCAGTGGCGCATGATCTACGTGATGGGTTGTTTTAAAATCAAGTGGGTGCTGTTGCGTTACATGCACACAGTAAAGAAATGAAACGCATCATGCATGGCTTAAGGAAGTCGAAGGGCACAGCACCATGACATGAGAAACAATTTCGGCGATAACAATCATAATAATACAGGCCTGTTCTGATCTGGATTTTTGGCAGAAAAATTCTTGATTAAAATAAGGAGCGCAGAAAATTTTTCAAAGGCCGATCCCGGGTGCCTAAGCCGCTTCCGCTACGTGAGGGAAAGCATTCCCTACAGATAAAACCCATAATATGTATGGACAATGTATGCTTATGTGAAATGAATGAATGATTTGAAAACCGTTTAGATGTTGTAAAGCGTGTTTGCTAAATTGTATTGGTATGTACGCATATGTATAAGAATTCTAAAATTATATTTGCATGAATATAAGAGAAGTGTGCTACCGTATGTGTGAATGTATATGAATCCTGAATATTAAGCTACTGTAAGGCTATCAGAATTGAAGTAAGTTTGTTTTGGTATTGAAGTAAATTTATTTTGGTATTGAAGATAGTTTGTAACCGAACATATGAAAGTTTGTTTGATTTACCGATTTGATGATAAGATGTTTACTCGTGATAAAGAAAAATTATGTGATTTCATGCTTCATGTGATTTAAATGGTTTCGATATTGTATGACGTACTTTGTGATATTCAAATATATGTTTTGTGTAATTTGAAATGTATAGCCATTAGATTGACAACATGTAAATATGTAAATATGAAGATTTGACATGCATAAAAAATAAATAATAATAAAAAACTGATAACTCTGAACTCGTAACAACTTGGTTATTCTGAAAAGTTTATGATACACTTGACTTGTATGATTACTTGTAGTACTAGCATAGTTATTACTGAGTTTTATAACTCACAACAAACCAATTTGTAGTCTTGCAGGTTGGCTCTAGATAGGTCAACCACATCATCTTTCGAAGCTATGCTCGAGACTTGGATCACCCAAGTTGCAATCACCATCGCAAGTTTCATGGGAAAAGTTTTAGAGGTTTAGTAGTTGTAATTAATATGTTATTTGTCGTGCTGAGCATGCTGTTGGTATATATTAAGTAAATGTTTTGATTACTTATGATGTTGTGGGCACAAACCCCTTGAGTGTTGGATGAAGTGGGCACGAAACCCTTAAGTATTGATTTTGATGTGTATGGTGTGGACCTGAGGTTTTTTTTTTTTTTTTTTTTTAATATATTTGATGTCTATTGTAGGTTTCATTTTGATGCTGGACTTTGATCCAGGTTGTCTAGTTTTAAGATACATCATATCTATTTTTCTGTAAATTTAAAGGCTTATGGAGATGGGTTATCCTGTCTCATGCCGTTAGCATCCTACCTCTGGCGGGGTATTACAATTGTGGTATGAGAGTTAAGGTTTAGATGTCGGTGACTGCAGCTACAGGGTATCCGATCACCTTAGTTAGTTTTCTGTTGCATATAAACTATATAGGTCTCATGTTTGAAACTTGGTTTGATTTCTAGAATATGGTATGATGTGCAATGGTTTTGCTTGATATGGGTGATTTGAATTATCTATACATGTTTGTATGCTATGAATATGTGTATACTAAGTTAAAATTTTGTCGTCTATATAGCTATATATATGTACCTGATATGAATTCGAGGTGTTTTGAGGTATGAGAAATTCTATGATGTTGATAATTTGAATTGTGAATGGATATTTTGATTTATTTTTTGAAAACTTGATATTTGATTTTGGCATAAAAGTGCTTTCAAAAGAAAAAGGAAAGGAAACAAGAAAGAAAGAAAGATTTCAGGTATTTTTATTTTGATTATAAAAGATAAACAAAATATTTTCGCCTCGGTGCTTAATTCACACACTACTAGAATAATAGGAATAGCCAATACTTTAAAAGAAATCGGTTTACCAATTAACCGATTTGGTAAGTATAAGATATCAGTTTTATTTTAAACTGTTTTCTTTTGTAATAGAATTTAAATCACTTTTAAATACAATACATTTAACAACGGTTTTAGTTTATAAACGATGTTTTTATCTAGTAGAAAAGAAATCACAAAATAATAACCGTTGCCTTAAACTAATATGAAAGAAATCTCATAATTAAAAACAATTGTCTTTAAATCTAATAGGAAAGAGATCACATATTAAAATATTTTCTTTTAATAAACGTAAAAATTATTTTTTCTTTTCAAGTGAAATTATTCATTTTCATTCATGTCTTAATTATTTTTGAACCTACACAGCTCTCGCGTTAAGTTTAATTGATTGGAAACCCTAAGTTCCATCCTCCTTCACTGATTTCTGAGATTTATTCAAAACCTCACTTCACGTTTCAATCAAAACAACCATTTCTTCAAATCAACTTTCCAAAGTTATGGTGTTCTTTTCACAATCTCAGGTCACCAAGCACCAAAGACTCCACAACGAGACTCTTTGCAGAAGTTGAAGAAACAGAATCAGCATCCGCTGACACATCTTCCGAATTTTCTACGAGGCTGTATTTTGATAAAATGTATTTTTGTCATGTAAGTGTTTTAATACACTTACATGACAAAGTTGAGGTTATTGCTTTTCTTTTTACTTTTAATTTTTGTTTTTTGGTTTGTTTTGTTTGATTGATTTGATGGTGTGTTGTTAACAAGATTTAATTTTTCAAATCATCCTGTGGGCTCTCTTAGATATTTCACAAAAGCACTGATTTTTATAAATTTTGTGGAAGGAAATTAATTTTTATAGTTCCTAGCACTTGTTGGGTTATGTTGAGAGTGAATATTTGTGAGTGTGATTGATTAAAATATTTAAATTTCTTTCTTTTTGTTTGGAATTATGGTCATGTATGGAAAATCAAATGTTTTTAGTGCAATTAATTTGGAGGGAATATAAAATAGCTTATGAATATGGGGCTGTTTTAGCTAAAGTGCTCATTGTTTTCATTTATTTCACAAATTTCTTTAGAAAATTAGTCACCTCAATCTTTCTGCAGGTAACTTAATTCCAATTAGGACGTTGGTAGGCATTGAATTTGCTTGTATTAGTAAATTTAAAAATAGGTCAAGGCTTTGTAACTTGAGCATTGAGTTGAAGGCAGTCATTATGAAGAGTGAAACTTTGAAAATCCAGTTCGAGAGACATGGCGGAGTAAGAAAAGAGTGCATCTTTTGCTTGTTGATTGAAATTCAGTTTTGTCATGAAAGTGTATTAAAACATCTGAGGTAACTGTCTTTTGTTTGTAGGTGATGTATGATAACACACAGGAAGGAGTCGCCGGTTTGCCTTTGTTACCATGAAAACTATTGAGGATGCAAATGAAGCAATCGAAAAATTGAATGGCACTGTAGGTTTTGATCATATATATTTTACTGTTAAATTTGAAAAAGAAAATAGGTTTGTTATTCGATGGTCACCAATTTATAAATTGGATGAAATACTATTTGGTTCTGCAGCAAATTGGTGGGCGCAAGATCAAAGTAAACATTACAGAGAAACCTTTGACACAAGTTGATATGTCCCTCCTTCATGCAGTTCCCCACAAAGTTTGTGGGAATCTTGCCAAGACAGTAACTTCGGAATTACTCAAGAATTATTTCTCTGAAGGGAAATGTTCTTAGTTCTAAGGTTTCACGTGCTCCGGGGACTTCAAAATCAACTGGTTTTGGGTTTGTTATGTTCTCTTCTGGAACGGCAACGGATTCATGTAAACAAGCCATAATATGTCATATGCGGCAGCATATATAGGATTATGGAGAGTATTGTACTTGTATCCATTGTATTTGAAATGTAAAACAAACTGAATTTGTAGTCTCTCTTATATGTTGTTCTAATTTGGAAGCTTATTGTTTAGGATTGGAGAAATGTGAAAAATTCAACCAAGCCAAGCACTTTGTTTTCAGGCTTCACTTGTTTCATTGATATTTTGAATAGTTTATTGATGTAAAGGTTATTATTCTTACTTCTTTGTCCACATGTTGGTTCTTTATATTTGTGCTTCAAAATGGAGTTATTGACACACTTCTTATATATCAATGAGTAGGTTGCTGTTGAGCTATCCTTCATGGAATCTGTTTAGGGGATGTACCAAAACTATCACAATTCAAACTGAGTTGCCTTGTGAAGCTTGTGGTATGCTTATTTTCTGTCAGATCTCAATTATTTTGGAAGAACGTTTCAAATTTAATTCCTTTTCCCATCTGCTGTTTCTGCATCTGTTTCAGGTGGGGAATGTGTCCTTCCTGAAGTGAAACCTGTAAAATGTAGGGGCTGTAAGGGCTCGGACATGGTCAGATATCCTGACTAAATTTATCAAGGACTAAATTTTTATAAGGAGGGGAAGATGTAATATCCTGAGTTTTTCGGAACAGTGTTGGAAGAATTTCGAATTAAAGTTAAGGATTTGGAATGTGATGTTATTCGAAAATAAGAGTTTATTTGTTGGAAAATCGGTCGGAACATTTTAAAGTGATACATTATTGCATTGGAAAATAAATGGTTTCGAGAACCGGTTACGCGATTTATGTTTATATCATTATACGCGTAAAAATTTATTGTTTCAGCTATATAAATAGCAAATGAACTCCGATTAAGATGATTCTTAAACCACTAGACTCCCTTTTCGAGACGAATAATTTTCGTTTTGAATATTTTTCTAAATTTACATCAGAAAGGCTTCAAAAATATAAATTTCCATTAATGCCCCATGTCAGGGACCTGATTTCAATTTCACTGTGGTCAGATTCTAATTTCTAAAAAAGTTTCTATAAATACCATGAAATTTCTCTTATTTGCCAAAATGGCATAATTTCACAAAACACCCCCGCTCGACCTCTCTTCTTCATTTGGTCTGTTGAAGCAGCAGCTTATCGGCTGGCCATCTAGCCACAACCGACCATCACGACGATGCCAGGAGGACCGTCCGGCCACCGTGCGTCCAAGATGGCCGATGACGACACTGGAAATGTTAGCAATAGCGGAAAATGAAAGAAAAATGCACGGTAATGGGTTGTTTGACCTTAGCTCATTGCTTCATTTCACGACCCGAGCCACCCGCCAAATCAAAGCTCTCATAAAGTACTACAAGTTGACGGTGATGGTTTTTTCATTTTGTGCATGGTTGCACGTGAATCGAGAAGAGAAATAAATGGTGAATAATGTATAGTATTTTCGATCGGAATTTCATCGATTTCAGTGCATTCAAGGGATCGTTTAGAGTCTAAATATGCCATCGAAATCTTGAGAAATGCTCCCGATAAAAATCCGTTAATTTCAAGTTTATTGTTAAATATTTGGATGTATCTGGTAGCTTTGTAGAGTAACGTAATGATATAAATTGAATTGTTTGAGCATAAATACATTGAATATGTGCATTTGGTAAATTTTGAGTGAAAACAGAATGAAATAGATTGATACGATAGGTTATGTAAGTTTCCGGTAAAGTGGATTTTCCGTGTATCAAAGTTTTTTTTATCGTAATGATAGATATGAGATATATATGTTGATATGATAATATTTACATAAAATCGGGCAGTTTCGGAGGGATTAGTACCCTTCTGTAGCATTTAGGAAACTTTTTTGGAATATTATTTAAAAACACGTAAACCAAATATTCAAGTTAACTAGTGGCATGGATTATTGTGTAATGGTGTTTTAAGATTATTGGAATTGAAATCATTAAAATCAGATTTAATTTAATTATCCCAAAATGATTCAGAAGATGTCATAGTACAGTCAAGAATTCTATAAAGTTGTGATTTTGTTAGCGTTTCATGATTTATTTTGACAGATTTTACTAGGGCCTGCAGTGCTCGCGAAGACAGGTAAATAACCCATGTGAGTTCTTGAATGGTTCATTTCGTGTTATATATATATATATATATATATATATATATATCAAGTATGGACTTAATGTTTGAGGATAATGTTATGATATAAATTGAAATGTTTGATGAGTTTGATGTCTACATGTACGTATTGATGCATGTAAGTGTATGAACTCGTAATGGTATGTGTATGTATAAGTATATGAATAAGCATATGTATAAGCGTTGGGACACGTATTTGTATATGTATGTGATGATAAGCTATGGATAATTTGAGTATACAGGATCGGTAAATGGAATAAGTTTATTATTGATTCGTATATGCGATTTATTTGTATAGTGGTGAGAATGGTTAAGTGTGATAAGAAATGGGTTTAGGCTACGTCATTCTTGAATGGATATGTTTAAATTATGAGCTTCAGTATCAGATGTTTCTATATAGAAATTCAAAACTGAGTATGTTTGATCGATGAGTGAAATATATAAGGATGGTTAAAGTTAAAGCATTTGATTTTGTAGTAACGTATATAGAAACGTATGTATATATATCGGTGTTTGGATGATGACTCAGAGTGTCTGTCGTGTGTATGCTTATATATAAGAAATAGTGTGATGAATTTATGTTACGTGATATCTACGCATGTATGTATGTTTGATTGGTTAATAATTTCATGGTGTAGTTGCTGAGATTTTTTGAGATTTTTTAAAAATCTGTTCGGACGACATTCATCTCATACCCATTCTAAAATATGTAATTAGTTTCGTACGAGCATTGTATGTGTAAGCCAGCCGTATGTATGTGTTATTTGATGATGTGTTCTTTGATGTATTGATTGTTATATGTGCTTCATTATTGATTGCATAATGAATGTATATATGTGTTAGTGTGTGTATCTGTATGATAGAATCCATAATATATATGGACAATGTATGCTTATGTGAAATGAATGAATGATTTAAAAACCGATGTGAATATCAGATGTTATAAAGCGTGTTGGCTAAGTTGTATTGGTATGTACGCATATGTGTATGAATTCTGAAATTTTATTTGAATGAATATAAGAGAAGTGTGTTACGGTACGTGTGAATGCATATGAATCCCGAATGTTAAGCTATTGTAAGGCTATCAAAATTACAGTAAGTTTGTTTTAGTATTGAAGTAAGTTTGTTTTGGTCTTAAAGTAAGTTTGTAACCGAATAAATGGAATTTATTTTATTTACCGATTTGATGATATTTCAAAGATGTTTACTCATGACAGAGTATAAATATGTGATTTCATGCTTCATGTGATTGAAATCGTTTCGATATTATATGACGTGCTCTGTGATGTTCGAATAAATATGTTTTGTGTGCTTTGAATGTCTAGCCATTATATTGATAACATGTAAATATGTAAATATGAGGATGTGACATGCATAAAGAATAAAGAATAACGAATAATAAAAAACTGATAACTATGAACTCATAACATCTTAGATATTCTGAAAAGTTTACGATACACTTGACTTGTATGTTTGTTTGTAGTACTAACATGGTTATTTACTGAGTTTTATAATTCACACCAAACCAGTTTATAGTCTTGCAAGTTGGCTGCAGACAGGTCAATCACATCAGCTTTGGAAACTATGCTCGGGACACAGATCACCCAAGTTACAGTTGTCCTCGCAAGTGTCCTAGGAAAAGTTTTAGAGATTTAGGATTTATAATTAATATGTTATTTGTTGCTGTGAGCACGTTGTTTGTATATATTAAGTAAAAGTTTTGATTACTTATGATATTGTGGGCATAGAGTCATTGAGTGTTGTTGGTTGATGTGGGCACTGTGCTCTTAAGTGTTGATTGTGATATGTTTTGTGTGGACTTGAGGTCGTTTTATATATTTGATATCTATTGCAGGTTTCTTTTTGTTGCTAGAATTTGATTCGGGTTGTCCTGTTTTAGGATACATCATCATTTTCTGTAAATTTGAAGACTTATAAAGATAGGTTAATCATGTCTCCAGCCAGTAGCATCCTGCCTCTAGTGGGGTATTACAGTTGATGTTCAAGATGAAGTCATTATTGATTTAATGTAATAGCCTTACTAATCGGGTATGGCGAAAAAGGTTAGGGTCGAGTACAATGCGACCTTATTGAAGAGATTCAACAAAATGCAGATTTATATGATCAAATTTATCCATCAAACTGATGGGAAGTCAATCTATTATACTTATTGTATTTCTTCTAGTCGCCGACACCAGAGGTATATAGGATGTACTCGATGAGTTTAGAGATTGTCATCATATCAAAGTACTATCTTATGCTACATACATTTGGTGAGAATGTTTGGAGTTGTTAAACACATTTGCCATTAAGGTCCACTGCAGTTACAGACCAATAGCGTTAAGAAATAACTATTGCACATGTTGGCAGATACTTCGTCCAAATTTTCTTACACCCTTATTACCTTGTACCACCTATCCCAACGTGGTGGTGGGAACATTTATCGTAAGAAGCTAAAGAATGACCCACTCATTATAGGATACGAAATCAATTTTGGTACGAAATATTGGGTATATCACCAAGTGCGCCATTAGGAGACTTTGGAGACAACATATATTAGAATTTGTGTTTTTCTATTTTTAAATGTAACTTTTTATATTATTACTTGTACTATCCTTTTAAGATATATTTTTCTAATATACATGAGAACATTTTTATTATAAATTTTTATTTTAAAATATATAAATTTAACCAAAATAGAAATTTAATTTAAAAAATAAATATATTTAATTAATAAAATAAAAAATTAATTAATTAATTAATTGAATAAAATACTTATAAATAATCGATTTTGGAAAAAGGGATAACTTTATAATTTTTAAGGGACAAAAAGGGAGTTTGATGGGAAAATCCCCATTTACAAGTAGACCTGGCCAACAGTCCGGTTTGGTTCCGAACCGAAACCAAACCGGAAGGTTCCCAATTCCACAAGTGCGGAACTAGGAATCTAAACTGGTACCGAAACCAAACCGGATGGTTCCGGTTCCCAACGTTTTCTTTTAAATTTTAATAATGATTTAAAAAAATAAAAATGAGATTTAAAATTTTATTTTAAATTATGAATTTGAATTTAAATTATATTAAATTAAAAATAAAGTTAAAGAGCTGAACTTAAATTTATAATAACTTAAGTTGCCTATGTATCCTCCAAGGGTGAGAAGAATCAAAGCTCATGTAGTTTCATTACAATTTTAAGATAGTTGCTCATTATAATTTATAATTATTTACTGTATAAGCCAAATTTGGGCAAATGACATTTTCATCTTTTCGCCTTAGGCCCAATATCGGATATAGCCCAATACCCTTAAACATTGCTGAGGCCGAATTTGGGCTGACTTCCCAGGCCAAATTCCCAACAAAAATAATTTCTCAAAAGAAGACCTACTAAAAAGACAGCCTTTCAGAAATTAATTGTTCTCCGAACAATTAGCTACAACATCACTGAAAGATGAAAGTTTAACATGATAGTTGGGCCCACCATCATAAATATGGTCCATATTCCAACTAATTGACTATTCGCCCGCCTATAAAATGAAGCAGAACTCAGAATTACATTCATTCCAACTTAAGCATTCTAATTCTAAGCTTAATCACTCTCACATAAGCCCTCAGAACCTCTTACCTTCTATACATCGGTTCACTGCCCTCATAACATTCCACTGAGGTCAAAGTAGCCTCAAACCTTGGTCTTCTTCTATTTACCACTCTTCATTACTGACTTAAGTGTTAGAGTGCCTACTGTACCCACCACACTGGTGGGTAGAGACTTCTCGCTCACTCTATCTTTGTTTTACATGATGGCTAGTGCCCATTCTATAAATTTTCGATTGTGGACCCCAGACGAAAACCAACATCTATAATTTGGCTCCCCGACCTTTGTGATTTATAGCAAGTGAAGATATCACATTCTACGATCTTTTCAACAATGCTACTCATGGCTTCTGGCAACAAACAGATACCAAACAGTGTGGCTATGCAGTTGGCCATACTACAAGAACAGATACAAGCTTTGGAAGAGGAAAACTTAGCCATACGATAATCCAACACAAGCCTTCAGAAGCAGTTGGAAAAATTTTTTCAACCTCCCAACAACGAGAAATTCCAAACAATCCCAGCGGTCTTAACATTCAGACCAACCTCTTGGGAGCATTCGATAATATGGCAAGCGAAAACCCACCGTTAGACAGCCATCCATCGAATTACCAAAGAAGTCAACATATCTCCCCTACCGACCAAGCACAACAAGTCACCATCACTATGTGCAAGTAGATGCAAGAGTTCAGAGAAGCGATTCTGTCCAGCCTACCAGAGCGATTCTGTCCAGCCTACTAGACGTCATACTACCAATAAGAATAAGTCGAATTGGCACGATTTCATGTACTCTCTTCCTAGAGACCATTACTTCCGTCAAACTCCAACGAAAGTTCAGCCCTTCAGATATGAAGTTGTATGATGGATCCACTGACCTAGATAACTACATGATCCATTATAAATACAAAATGATATCTACAGGTCTGGTTCCACACCAATGGGAAGCTGGCATCTGTAGAGGGTTTGGAGAGCTATTGGCAGGTCCCGCCCTCAATTGGTTCATCAACCTACCAAATCAGACTATTAGGTCATATCAAGAACTAGCTGACAAGTTTATGGAGGATTTTCCTAGCTCTTGCAAACTTGAGAAAATCACAGATGATCTTAATGCAATTCAACAATGTAAGGGATAATCTCTATGAGGCTACGAGCTCACTTCAATAAGGAAAGAATAACTATTCCAGATCTTCACCAGCCTACTACCATTGAAGCCTTTAGGAATGGGCTGCTAGAAGATAGCGGGCTTTATAAAAAACTAATAAAAATCCGATGCTACACTATGGACCAAGGATGGCCTGAGCCAAGTTGAAATCAGATGGGATGAGGATAAAATGAACGAGACGAGAGAAAGTTTATCCAGTTTACAAGGTGAGAGGATAAAGAATCCTTTTAAGCGACCCAAAGATTTCACTCGCAAGAACCAGCAGTCAGTGGATAAAAAGATTCACCAAATGAGAGACCATCGCTCATTCAATCAAAATTTTGATCGCCGACCCTTACCATACAGGGTCCAAGACAAGGTTTCGTATTACATCCTGAGATTTCCAAACTACAACTTCACCGTTTCTCCAGGGGAACTAGTCTCAGTCCTCAAGAAGATGGGAAATGAGGTAAAGTGGCCCCCACATTCTAGAGACAGTTCTATCAAGAAAGATATTAGCAGATGGTGTGAGTTCTAATGAGACTACGGGCATACGAATTCGACTGTATGGCCCTAAGGTTAGAAGCTTTGGATCTATTAAATAAGGGACATTTGAAAGATCTGCTCACGTAGAAAAACATGGCTACGATGGCCCGAAGAGACGACAGAGTTGAACAAGATGACGGCCCCCAGCCTCCATCACCAATAAAAAAAGTTAATTTTATTTCTGGTGAATTCGAAGTCAGCGGTATCTTATACTTTGCAGTGAAACGACATACTAGAATAGGGCTATGGGGACGCCTCATTCTATAATTAGAAAGAAATTTCACTGACCTGGTAATCGAATTCAGAGACGACAGTAGTTCTAGTCAGATGAATCCCCACCTTGATGCTTTGGTAATCTCATTGCAAGTCGTAAAATTTACGACCAAACTGGTGCTGGTTCATAAAGGATCCTCAGCCAATATCATCTTCATCATCGCTCTAGCTGACATTAGAGGTGAGTCAGAAAAGAATAATCGATTGGGAGAAATTTCACTCCCAGTATACGCAGATGGGATAACAAAAATCATAACAATCTTGGTTTTGGATTTTCCCTCAACCTATAACTTGATTGTTGGCCGATTTTGGATTCACAACATGAGGGCTATCTCATCCAGCTACCACCAAGTGCTGAAGTTCCCCACCAAAAGGGCATCAAGAAGATTAAAAGAGGCTAACTTACCTCCATGAGCTGCTACCAAATGAGTCTGAAGGTAAAGCCCCAGTCTGCATAGAAATTACAGGAAGGATCCCGTGGATTCAAATAAGATCAGCCCAATAATGAAGAACTCATCATGACCCAAGCTACGTGTCAATTTGATAGACTTTCTTAAAGAATGACATAACTGTTTCGTCTGCTCTCATGAAGATATGACGGGGATAGATCTGGAGATGATCACCCACAAACAACATGTGGATCCAGACTACCCTCCTCTTAGGAAAAAAATGAGGAAATTTTCTCTGGAAAAAAATTGAATCATCGACGAAAAGTTTCAAAAACTATTATAAAATAGAGCCATTAAGGAAATCCAATACCCTGAGTGGCTCGCGAACATCGTCGTGGTTCGAAAGAAGAATGAGAAGTGGTGAGTCTGCATCGACTTCACGAACTTGATCAATGCATGCCCGAAAGATTCATTCCCCTCCCCTATATTGATTCAATAGTCGTTAGGCATGAGCTGTTGAGCTTCATGGATGCTTATTCAGGCTATAATCAAATCCACATGTATCCAAACGACCAAGAGAAAAAACCTTCTTCACCAACATAGGCGTCTATTACTAGAAGGTGATGACATTCAAACTCAAGAACGCGGGAGCCACTTATCAGCGCCTCATCAAAATTTTTCCAACAAATTGGGAATACCATGGAGGTTTACATAGACGATATGTTGGTGAAGTCATTGTAAGTCGAGCAACACCTAGAGCACTTGGGACATGCGTTCGATATAATGAGGAAATATGACATGAGTTGAACCCCACCAAATGCACCTACGGTGTTACTTCAGACAAGTTTCTTGGCTACTTGGTCAATCGACGAGGTATAGAAGCCAGCCCTAAATAGATTAAGTATATGCTTAACATCACTTCTCCCACCAGCCCGAAAGACGTCATATGTGCAGAGAGGATTGCAGCTCTAAACAAGTTCATTTCCAAATCTACGGATAAGAGTATTTTGTTCTTCTATGCACTCAAGAAAGCAAAAAAATTTGAATGGACCCCAGCCTGCAAGGAAGCTTTGAAAGAACTTAAGAGAGATTTGACCACTCCACCTTTCCTTTCAATGCTAGTAGACAATGAAATGATTTTTCTCTACTTAGGGGTCTCTGAGCAAGCGGTCAGTGCAGTCTTGATCAGAGAAGAAAAAGAGGCTCAACTCCTAGTCTACTATGTGAGCAAAACTTTACTTGACACGGAGACTCGCTACACCCAAATGGAGCAGTTGGTACTCGCTTTAATAATAGCGGTTTGGAAGCTATGCCCCTACTTCTAAGGGCATCAGATCAATGTCTACACTTCCTACCCCTTGAGGTGCATACTACATAAAGCCGAGCTCTTAGGAAGATTGACGAAATGAGCTGTGGAGCTTGGAGAACATGAAATCACTTACTAGACGCGGACCACGATTAAATATTAAGCACTAGTAGATTTTGTGGTTGACTTCAGCTCCAGCCTACAAGTCCCGGTTGAGTTAGAGGTCCAATGTGTCCAGTCTACAACAACTTGGAAACTCATGGGCAACGGTTCCAAAAAAAATGAGGTTGCTGCTTGGGAAATGTGATCACCACTCCTGAAGGGTCATCCTACAGCAGGAAGTTAAGTATGGTATCAAAATTACCAACAACAAAGCTAAATTTGAAGCTCTGATAGCTAGTTTGGAATTGGCCAAGGAATTGGGAGCTAGGAAGATAGAAATGAAGTCAGACTCCCAGCTAATTGTCAATCAACTTCAAGGATTATATCAAGCATGAGGCTCACAAATGGCCTCCTACTTGTTGAAGGCAAAAGAGCTCCAATCACATATGAAGAACTCATAATTTCACAAGTCCCCAGAGCTGAAAATACTTATTCAGATTCTTTGTCCACTCTTGGTTCAACAATGCAAGGGGACAAACCCCAATATATTCTAGTGGTATATTTACATTGGCTAGTAACTTGGAAAGAAGAAGCTAAGGTCGTTACCTCAATTACCTTAACCGACTCATGGATTACTCTGATAGCCAGATACGTGGAAGACGTCATGCTCCCAATAGACAAAGCAGAAGCCTAGAAGGTTCAACTCCAAGCCTATGGTTCATTCTCTATGATGACCAACTCTTGAAGAGGTATTTCTCTGGACTCTACCTCAAGTGTCTTACTTCTAAGGAAACACACTATGTGTTGGCAGAATTACATGAGGGAGAATATAAGAATCATTCCGGAGGAAGAAGCCTTGCATATAAAGCCCACACTATAAGATACTATTGGCCTACCATGTGAGCTGACTTTATTGACTTCACCAATACATATGATAAATGTCAAAGTTTTTCCCCAGTCCCACATCTTCCACTAGAAAGACTCAGTCCCATTCTTTCTCCTTACCTATTCATGAAGTGGGGAATGGATATCGTTGGAAAACTCTTAACCACCATAAAATAGCGAGTCTACATACTTGCGTTGACAGGTTATTACCCCAAATGGATTGAAGCTGAAGCTTTTGCCAAGATACGTGATAGAGAAGTACAAGCTTTCATTTGGAAGAATATCATATATTGATTCGGGTTTTCGAGAGAGATCGTGACTGATAATGGTTCTCAATTCATCAGCCACTAATTCCAAAACTTTGCAAGAATTAGTGAATCAAACTAGTTTTTCAACCCCATGTTCCAGAAAGCCAACGGTTAGGCCGAATCTTCCAGCAAGAAAATAATGAACACAATGAAGAAAATATTAGAGAAAGCAAAATGAGCGTGGGAAGATGAACTTCCAATAGTATTATGGTCCTACAAAATAATAGTTTGTTCGTCGACTGGAGAAACCCCATTCTCACTAGCATTTGGAGCTGAAGTGGTCATTCCAGCTAAATGAAATGTCTCATCCCAACAATACCAATGGCTCGAAGAATATTCCAATCGACAACTTTTGAACTACAACCTTGATACCATTGATAAATTAAGAGGAAACGCTTCCATAAGACTAGCGGCCCACCAGTAGAGAATGGCGAGGTACTTCAACAAGAATCTAAGGTGTAGAACATTTAATGAAGGAGATTTGGTCCTATGTAAAGTTTTTCATAATACCAAGGAATTTGGAGATAGGAAGCTTGGACCTACATGGCAGGGCCCATACTTCATTACCAAAGTCGTGGGACAATGAGCCTACAAGTTGAAAACGGAAGATGGAAGACCCATCCAGAATAGTTGGAATTCTATACATCTCAAGTGATTCTACAGGTAACTATCTAACTATGAGTCATAAATTAGCCACTCGAGTAGTGACTGCTCTTTGACTAGGAGACAAGGACACTACCTGGTTTCTTCTCTTCGAGTTGAATCTGTAAAATTTTTGATTCAACTGAAGGTCATTCTGCCTCCCAATAAATTAAAATGATGACTTAAATATCTGAGATTTTTCAAATAAAAAATCTAGGCGACATTAAAGGAACATGGAAATATATTTAAGAAAAAGATGTTATGTTTTTACATAAGGGCTATTGACCAACAGTCTACGTTCCAGAAAGTCTAAAAGCAAAAAAGAAATCAGTCTTCAAGGCCTTCAGAAGGAAGAACTACAGTAGGAGCCTCAATAGTAGAAGGGGCATCTTGAGTATCAGCAATAAGATCAACTTCCATAGACTTCTCATGCATCAGCTTATCTCCTGCAACAACTTCAGAAACATCCTCAGCCTTGATGAGCGGAAAATATATCAATATTTACCGCCCCTTTTACCTAATATTTTATTTAGTTTCTCGAGTTTGATGAACATTTTGATGTGTTTAATGTGTTTTACAGATAAATAAAGTATTGGGATTTAATGGAATTAATTCTGGGCTAAAACGATGAAATTCGGAACAAAAAAATGACGAAAACAGAAATTTAGTATACGCGTCACGAATTGCAGTCCGAAATTCCAATTTTGCGCAAGTTTCGTATTTTGGCCATAACTTTTTCATCCGATATTCGATTGAGCTGATTCAAGTTTCATATTAAAAAGACACAGAGATCTACACCTTTCAAGATTAAGTATTTTCGGATTCGGAAGTTTGCAAGGCCGAAATGGATGAATAGTCTAGTGTATTTTGTGTAATTACTATAGTCATTTTCAAAATATAAAATAAAATTAATAAAAATAAAAAGTAAAAATTGTCAAACTTCCACCAAACATGCTTGCATATTTAGTGCCATGTTTGATACCATGTTTGGTGCCATGTTTGGTGCCATATTTTGTGCCATGTTTGATGCCATGTTTGGTGGAGTGTTTGGTGGAGTGTCTTGTGGCATGTTTGGTGGAGCAATTCTTGGAGCAATTCATCGAGAAATTGGTGGAAGCCTTTAGGTTTTTCTATAAATACCAAGACATTTCATTTGTAATTCTCATGCTTTCCTTAGGTTTTTGAAAGGAATTTAAGGATTGCATCTTGTTTGTATTTATTTTCAGTATTTAATTTATGTATTTTAATATTTAGTAGCAGTAGTTCTCTTCCTCTTCTCCTTTCTTTTTATGTTCAGTAGTTAAATTTCCGCTGGGGGAAGGGTGAAGCTTTTATTATTTTAATTTAGATTAATCTCCTTTAATTATAATATAAAATTTATAATTCACTAAAAGGAATTACCGCCGTAATGGCTGGTTTTATTTATTTGACATAAAGTAACACCGCCTATATGGCCAGTCTTTAGGTGACAGATAATTACCGCCTATATGGCTGGTTTATGGACAAATAATATTACCGTCTTTATGGATGGTTGGACTTAATTAAAATCTGACTTAATGAGGAATACCGCCTATATGGCTGGTTGGTATATCACCGTTAAATTCTATATTATAGTAAGAGAGATTTCTAAATTAGGAATAGTAAAGGTGGATCCCCCAACCCCAGCATTTTATTTTTATTTTAGGAAAGTGATGAAACACAATATCCACACTTAATAATTGATTTTCTTTTTATTGGTAATTCTTTAGTTTATTTATTAAGTCTTAGTATTAATGCTTCTTGTTAATTGGCCATTAATAAGATTGATTAGGTAAACTTAAAATGAACTTGAAAAGGGATTTTAGGTTAAAGACCCTAGACTTAATAGCTCACGATCTTCCTTGAGGATAGATAACCCTTTAATAGATTTTCTTACAGGATAGGAATATACCTGTCGGGCGTGGGTAGCCATAATTGGAACTTGATCTTAATGAATCCAGGTAATGTGGTTGACATAGGAATATGGTTCAATTGGGTTATACTGGGTATTTGCGTCTGACCATCGGAATAGGCTTTTGCATATCATTGTGTTCCAGGTTAGTAAACTGATTTATTACACATATATAAGAGAATCAATTGATTTTTTTTAATAATATTGTGTGGAGTCACAACCCTAGCTCTTTGAGTCTTTTCTTTTATTTTCCTTAGTATTTTCTTTTGAGTCTATTTTTATTTTAATTCTCAAATCCATATTCAACCAACCAAAAGCAATCAATTCCCTTCTCCCTATAATTAGATACCTGTAAATAAATAGTATCAATAATTAATAACAACAATAGGAATTAAGTCCTCGTGGGATCGATATTTTTATACTACTTGAACGATACGTGCACTTGCGTTATACGCGTGTGAATGAACCGGTCAAGTTTTTGTCGCCGTTGCTGGGGACTTATTTATCTTTTCACTATTAGTTTTGAGGTTAGATACCTTTACTTGTATCTGATTTTCTTTTATCTTATTATTTTTTGTTTTCTTGTGTTTCAGGTTCTCAGACACTACATGAGACGAACAAGAAGCTTTGAACTTCGACCGCTTGACCCAGAAATTGAAAGAACCATCAGATAGTTGAGAAGGGAAAGACGAGAAGGCAAAGAAGCAATCATTAACATGGAACCTGAACATTTGGAGGTTGCACCACCAATTCCCATTCGAGACAGAACCATTCCAGTGGTAGATGGCCTCATTTCCTGTATTGTACTTCCTCCCTTACCAGCAAATGCAGGTGACATCAAAACTTGCATTCAGATGATACAGCAATCAGTTCAGTTTGGGGGGAATGCAACTGAGGATCCTAATGCCCACATCAGTAACTTCCTGGAAGTTTGGGGTACTTTCAATTACAACCGAGGAGCTGAAGAAGTAATGAGGCTGCGAGTTTTTCCATATTCCTTGAAAGATGGAGCAAAGGCTTGGCTACATTCACTACCAGCAGGTTCCATCACCACTTGGAATACTCTAGCCACCAAATTCCTTGCAAAGTACTTTCCACCAGTTAGAACAGCAAAACTGAGGAATGACATCACATCCTTTGTGCAACAAGATTCAAAATCCCTTTACGAAGCTTGGGAAAGGTACAAAGATTTGCTCCGAAAATGTCCACACCATGAGATTCCAAAATGGCTTCAAGTCCAAACTTTCTATAATGGACTTTTTGGATTGATGAGAACCACAATTGATGCTGCTGCTGGAGGAGCTTTGATGGCAAAAGGAGAAGATCAAGCCTGAGACCTAATCGAAGAAATGGCCAACAACAATTCCTTGTGGCCAACAGAAAGAAGCATGATACAAAGAATTGCTGGAATTTATGAAGTTGGAACCAATACAACAGTCAACGCCAAGCTGGATCAGATAAGGAAATTCATGGAGATTCTCAGCACACAAAGCAACATTGGATCCACAAGTTCACCTTGTGGAGGAGCACCAGAACCAAACCAACTTGAAGAGATAGTGAATTTTGTCAATAATTTCAATAGACAGGGGAACAATTCATATTCCAACACCTACAACCCAGGGTGGAGGAATCATTCCAATTTCTCATGGAGCAATAATTCAGGACCGCCAAAGAACTATCTACCACCAGGATTCCAACAGCAACAGAACAAAGGTCAGGAGCAGGCAAGTGAACTAGGAATAGCAGAAGTGCTGGCTCAGTTAAGAAAATATGATGCTATCTTTCAGAGCCAATCAGCTTCTATCAAAGCACTGGAAAATAAAATTGGACAACTAGCCAATGCTCAGAGTTACAGACCGTTAGGAAATCTTCCCAGCAATACAGAGCCAAATCCAAGGAACCGAGGGAAGGAACAATGTCAAGCCATAACCTTGAAAAGCGGTACTGAAATCAATAAAGATGTTGGAATCAAGGCAACCATTGAAGAAATTCCAAAAGATGTAGTTCCACATATGGAGGAAAAAGAAGCAAAGGAAAAAGAAAAAGATCAAATCACTCCACCTCCGCCTTTTCCTCAGCATCTTCAAAAAAATAAGTTGGACAAGAAGTTTGCTCGATTCTTGGAGGTGTTCAAAAAGCTGCACATCAACATTCCATTTGCAGAAGCTTTGGAAGAAATGCCCAGCTATGTCAAATTCATGAAAGACATTCTCTCGCGAAAATGGAGATTGTGAGATTACGAGACAGTAGCATTGACGGAAGAATGCAGCGCCATCATTCAGAGGAAACTTCCCCTGAAATTGAAAGATCCTGGCAGTTTCACCATCCCATGCACCATTGGAGAACATTATATTGGTAAGGCTTTATGTGATTTAGGTGCAAGTGTTAATTTGATACCTTTTTCTATTTACAGGAAATTACAAATTGGAGAAGCAATGCCTACCTCAGTCTCTTTGCAACTTGCTGATAGAACGCTCGTATTTCCGAGAGGAGTGGTTGAAGATGTGCTGGTTAAAGTTGAAAAACTCATTCTCCCAGCAGATTTCATCATCATTGACATGGAAGAAGACAAAGGTGTTCCTATTATTCTTGGGAGACCATTCTTGGCTACAGGTAGAACTGTGATTGATGTGCAAAAAGGAGAACTAACAATGAAAGTTCAGGACCAAGAAGTTACCTTCAATGTTTTCAAAGCCATGAAATTTCCGAGTGATGAAAATGAAGAAGAATGTTTCAGAATTGATGTTGTTGATGGTATCATCCAAGATACTGATATAATTCCTACAGACAAACTTGAAGCTTGCATCACCAACATGACTTATAGCAAGATAGATGCTGCAATTCTAGAATGTATCAACTATCTGGACAAGCCGTTCTGCTTCAAATCAGAACCACCAGTCGAAAGCCTGGAACTCCCGAAGAAAGATCGAATCAAGCCCTCAATTGAAGAACCACCGCAGTTGGAGTTGAAGTTGCTTCCGAGCCATCTCAGGTATGTATTTCTGGGAAAATCTTCTGAATTACCTGTAATTATTTCTTCTTCATTAACATTGGAACAGGAAGAAAAATTACTGAGAGTGTTACGAGAACACAAGAGAGCCATTGGCTGGACTATAGCAGACATCCGGGGTATTAGTCCATCATTTTTCATGCACAAGATTCTGATGAACGTGAGTACCAACCCACAGTGGAGCATCAACAGAGACTCAATCCAATCATGAAAGAAGTCGTGAAGAAAGAAATCATCAAATGGTTGGATGTTGGCATCATTTACCCCATCTCAGATAGCAGTTGGGTGAGTCTTATGTAGTGTGTGCCGAAGAAATGAGGAATTACTGTAGTCACAAATGAAAAGAATGAGCTGATTCCAACAAGAACAGTGACTGGATGGAGAGTATGCATGGACTACCGGAAGCTTAACAAAGCAACAAGGAAGGACCATTTTCCGCTGCCATTCATTGACCAGATGCTGGATAGATTAGCGGGACATAAGTTCTATTGCTTTTTGGATGGATACTCCAGGTACAATCAGATTTCCATCGCCCCAGAAGACTAGGAGAAAACCACAGTTACATGTCCCTATGGAACTTTTGCTTTCCGTAGGATGCCGTTTGGACTATGTAATGCCCCTGCCACATTTCAGTGTTGCATGATGGCTATCTTCTCAAACATACTGGAGCAGAGTATGGAGGTGTTTATGGATGACTTTTCTGTGTTTGGAGATTCTTTTGACCACTGCTTGCAAAATCTGGAACAGGTGTTACAAAGGTGCGAAGATACGAACCTAGTACTCAATTGGGAGAAATGCCACTTCATGGTGTAGGAAGGCATCATCCTTGGACACTGGATCTCACAAAATGGAATCGAGGTAGACAAAGCAAAGATTGAAATAATTGAAAAATTACCTCCACCAACATCTGTCAAAGGGATTCGGAGCTTTCTCGGACACGCAGGTTTTTACAGGAGATTATCAAAGACTTTTCCAAGATTGCTAAAACTCTGTGCAATATTTTAGAGAAGGACGTGCCTTTCAACTTCACCAAAGAATACCAGGAAGCTTTTGAGATACTGAAACATAAGCTTATTTCTGCTCCCATCATTGTAACACCAGACTGGACCCTTCCATTTGAGGTAATGTGTGATGCTAGTGATTTTACTGTAGGTGCAGTTTTGGGACAACGCAAAGCAAAGATTTTCCATGCCATTTACTACTCCAGCAGAACTCTGAATGATGCTCAACTCAACTACACAACCACTGAAAATGAGTTGCTTGCAGTTGTGTTTGCTTTTGATAAATTCCGCTCTTATCTACTGGGTGCCAAAGTGGTGGTCTACACAGATCATTCAGCAATCAAATATTTGATCGCGAAGAAAGATGCCAAACCCAGATTAATCCGTTGGATACTTCTTCTCCAAGAATTCAATGTGGAGATTCGAGATAGGAAAGAGACAGAAAACCAAGTGGCAGATCATTTATCGAGGCTCGAAAATGGTGAAACAGCTGGCAAAGAACTGACAATCAAAGAAACTTTTCCAGATGAACAGTTGTTTGCCATGAAACAACATGAAATCCCTTGGTACGCTGACTACGTCAACTACATAGTGTCAGGAAAATGGCCGTCGGAGTGGACAACTCAACAACGGAAGAAATTCTTCAAAGAAGTCAAGCACTATGTTTGGGATGAACCGTACCTGTTCAAACACTATGCTGATCAATTACTGAGACGGTGTGTTCCAAAGGAGGAGCTCAACAATGTTTTGCAACACTGTCATTCATCACCATATGGTGGACACTTCAGCAGGAATAAAACTGCAGCAAAAGTCCTACAATCAGGTTTGTTATGGCCTACTCTTTTTAAAGATGCTTATTTATTTACTCTTCAATGTGACAGGTGCCAGAGAACGGGGAATATTTTGAGGAGAAATGAAAGACCATTGCAAAATATTCTAGAAGTGAAGATATTTGATGTATGAGGTATTGATTTTATGGGACCCTTTGTTCCATCATTCGGAAACTTGTACATACTAGTTACTGTAGACTATGTCACCAAATGGGTTGAAGCAATTACACTGCCATCCAATGATTCAAAAGTGGTGATTAAATTCCTTAAAAAGAATATTTTCACTCGCTTCGAAACACCTCGGGCAATTATCAGTGATGGTGGTACACATTTCTGCAACAGATACTTCGATGCAATCCTATCCAAATACGGAGTTACTCATAAGGTTGCCACTGCCTACCATCCACAGTCAAATGGACAGGTTGAGGTTTCAAACAGGGAAATCAAAAGAATCTTAGAGAGAACTATTGGATCAACAAGGAGGGACTGGTCAATAAAATTGGATGTTGCATTATAGGCTTACCGGACAGCTTACAAAACACCCATTGGTATATCCGCATATCGATTGGTGTTTGGGAAATCGTGCCATCTGCCAGTTGAGCTTGAACACATCATTGCACTCTTGAAGACATCCAGATTTGAGATTAAAAAAAAAGGAAAGAATGGAAGCCACTTCAAGGAGACGAGTTGAAAACATCTGTGTGTTTTGCGGTACTAGTGTTGGTACTAACCCACAATACATAGAGGCAGCACAGGAATTGGGTCGAGTCATAGCTGAGAAGAATATGCACTTGATATACGGTGGAGGCAATCTTGGACTAATGGGGATCATTTCAAAGGCTGTACAGGAAGGAGGTAGTCAAGTTCTGGAATCATCCCAAAACCCTTGGAGGAGGTGAATCTGATTGGTCCATCAAACGGAGAGGAACTGATCGTATCGGGAATGTCCGAGCGACTGGTGGAAATGATTAATCGTGCTGATGCTTTTATCGCTTTGCCAGGTGGCTTGGGCACATTGGAGGAAATTTTTATAGTGCTATCTTAGGCGAACTTGAACATACACCAGAAACCGATTGGGCTGTTTAACATTGATGGATTTTATGATTTTCTTTGTGTGTTTCTTGATGATGCCCGGAGAAATGGGTTCGTGACAAAACCTATGAAAGAACTCCTCTTTACTGCCAGAACTGCCCCAGATCTAATTGACCAAATCTTAGCCTTTGAACCACAAATTTACCCTATCCTTTCCAAGATAAAATGGTCCGAGGATGATTGTGGTAAGAAGCGTCAGATAAATCTAGATTTTAACCTTTAATTTCCTTTCTAGATGTATCATTTCAGCTAACCAGGTACTATCTTCTAAACTCATCTTCTACTATTTCAGAAATTGGGGACAATGTCTCATTTAGGTTTGGGGGAAGGGAAAAGTTAATAGTATCTTGTTTTTATTGTTGTTATTTTTAGTCCAAAATTTTTTCGAAAAATAAAAAAAAAAATGAAAATTTTTCAAAAATTACAAAAATATTTTGTGTTTTTGTGTTTTTAATTTGATTAATCAGGTGAAATTGGTGAGAGATAGCTGTGTAAGGAGTTTCCACTCTTGAGACGTATCTCAAACTTATTTCGGAACAAGTTAATTTTTGTTTATTTCCTTTTGAATTATTTTGTGAATTCTCCATTAAATTGACTAAAATGGATCTTCATATGCTCAGTTGGCAGGTATTATCAACATGCATGATAACATACAGACATGAGCTGTAATTGAAAAGTTTATAATATTCAGTGCTCTAGTTTAATTGGAGGAAGCATCTCAAAAAGTGATTAAAAAAAAACGTCTAAGATCCGAGTTTCTAAGTCTGTAAGGGTGTCTTAACACCTAGTGCCCTAAAACCAACTGGTTTGGGAGCCACCGGCCCAAAGCTCGCTACATAAACGGAAGATGTTGTATATAAATAAAAAAAAATCAAATAGAAAAAAAAAATCAGAAAAATTATTCCATTGCTACAAAAAGGTGTGAAATCTGGAGAAAAAAAAAAAACTTTAGGACAAAAATATTACTCTCTTATCAACTGCACTTGTGACTGTTGTGGGCAAAAATGAGTTGTATAATATTTCGTTGATTGTGTATATGGAGAATGGTAAATATAATCGGAGAATTTACTTATTCGGTAGTTTAAAAAGAAACAAAACAACTACTAACTTGTAGTAAAAGTTTCACCTGTTTAGTCACTAACTTCTTTATTCTCTTTTCTCTTGTCTTTTTACTTTTGTATTCATTAGTTTCACTACCTTTTTACTTTTGTAAAATGTTTGTGGATATCATTGTTGTAATCCCTCACGAGACTACAACTCGTCCACTAGGGACACCTAGGGGCTTAAAGGCTTATTGCATACGCTAAATGCAATCGTGATCCCTACGAAAGTGGCTTAGTTTAATTTTAATTATTTCTTGAATTTTATTTTGCTATTTTGCTCGAGGACTAGCAAAATGTTAAGTTTGAGGGTGTGATGAGCGGAAAATATATCAATATTTACCGCCCCTTTTACCTAATATTTTGTTTAGTTTCTCGAGTTTGATGAACGTTTTGATGTGTTTTATTTGTTTTACAGATAAATAAATTATTAGGATTTAATGTAATCAACTATGGGCTAAAACAATGAAATTCGGAACCAAAAAATGACGAAAACGGAAATTTACTATACGCGTCACGAAGTGCAGTACGAAATTCTAATTTTGCGCAAGTTTCGTATTTTGGCCATAAGGTTTTCATCCGATATCCGATTGAGCTGATTCAAGTTCCAGATTAAAGAAGACAAAGAGATCTACAACTTTCAAGGTTTAAGTATTTTCGAATTCTGAGGTTTGTAAGGCCGAAATGGATTAATAGTCTAGTGTATTTTTTGTAATTACTATAGTCATTTTCAAAATATAAAATAAAATTAATAAAAATAAAAAGTAAAAATTGTTAAACTTCCACCAAACATGCTTACATGTTTAGTGCGATGTTTGATGCCATGTTTGGTGCCATGTTTGGTGCCATGTTTGATGCCATATTTGGTGCCATGTTTGATGTCATGTTTGGTGCCATGTGTGATGGAGTGTTTGGTGGAGCAATTCGTGGAGCAATTCGTGGAGAAATTGGTGGAAGCCTTTAGGTTTTTCTATAAATATCAAGCCATTTCATTTGTAATTCTCATGCTTTCCTTAGGTTTTTGAAAGGAATTTAAGGATTACATCTTGTTTGTATTTATTTTCAGTATTTAATTTATGTATTTTAATTTTTAGTAGCAGTAGTTCTCTTCCTCTTCTCCTTTCTTTTTATGTTCAGTAGTTAAATTTTCGCTGGGGGAAAGGGTGAAGCTTTTATTAGTTTAATTTAGATTAATATCATTTAATTATAATATAAAATTTATAATTCACTAAAAGGAATTACCGCCTTAATGGCTGGTTTTATTTATTTAACATAAAGTAACACCGCCTATATGGCCGGTCTTTGGGTGACAGATAATTACCGCCTATATGGCTGGTTTATGGACAAATAATATTACCGCCTTTATGGCTGGTTGGACTTAATTAAAATCTGACTTAATGAGGAATACCGCCTATATGGCTGGTTGGTAATATCACCGTTAAATTCTATATTATAGTAAGGGAGATTTCTAAATTAGGAATAGTAAAGGTGGATCCCCCAACCCCAACATTTTATTTTTATTCTAGGAAAGTGATGAAACACAATATACACACTTAATAATTGATTTTCTTTTTATTGCTAATTCTTTAGTTTATTTATTAAGTCTTAGTCTTAATGCTTCTTGTTAATTGGCCATTAATAAGATTGATTAGGTAAACTTAAAATGAACTTGGAAAAGGGATTTTAGGTTAAAGACCCTAGACTTAACAGCTCACGATCTTCCTTGATGATAGATAACCCTTTAATAGATTTCCTTACAGGATAGGAATATAGCTGTCGGGCGTAGGTAGCCATAATTGGAACGTGATTTTAATGAATCCAGGTAATGTGGTTGACATATGAATATGGTTCAATTGGGTTATACTGGGTATTTGCATCTGACCATCGGAAGAGGCTTTTGCATATCATCGTGTTAGTAAACTGATTTATTACACATATATAAGAGAATCAATTCATCTTTTTTATAATATTGTGTGGAGTCACAACCCTAGCTCTTTGAGTCTTTTCTTTTATTTTCCTTAGTATTTTCTTTTGAGTCTATTTTTATTTTAATTCTCAAATCCACATTCAACCAACCAAAAGCAATCAATTCCCTTCTCCCTGTAATTAGATACCTGTAAATAAATAGTATCAATAATTAATAACAACGATAGGAATCAAGTTCTCGTGGGATCGATATTTTTATACTACTTGAACGATACGTGCGCTTGCGTTATACGCGTGTGAATGCACCGGTCAAGCCTCCTTCTATATATTTTCTTCAACAACCTCCTCACCAGCAACCTCTTTGGAACTCATTTCTTGCCCTCCATCACCACTTTCACTCTTAATCGAAAAAAAAGGCTAGCATCCAGCCTTTCATTCAGCTTGATCTTTTTTTTTGGATTCCAAGAAGTGTGCTCCCCAGCAAGGTACTACCGCATCAGACTACCTCTCTCTTTTACCACGGAATCGATAACAACTATTTCCAGTCGATCAACTAACTTAGTGTTCTCCTACTCTACAACTTTAAGACTTTGTTTAAAATCCTCTATGTAACATCCCGGATTTTCGGGACTGTTCTAGAGGATTCCCTGACCGAAGTTATGGTCTCGGGAATGGAATGGTAATGGAGAATAAGAGTTTATGTGATGTTATAGGAGTTAGAATAATAGATTATGGATTTTAGATGCGTTGGAAAACGCGTGGGATCAAAAGCCGGTTACGCGATTTTTGTTAAACGCATAAAGTTTATGGTTTTGGACACGAATAGGGCAAATGAACTCCGATCGAGCTGATTTTTAGACCATTGGATTCGTTTTTCCGAGACGAACAATTTTCGTGTTGAACACTTTTCAAGAATCGCATCAGAAGAGCTCCGAAAATGGGAAATTCCAGAAGGTTCTATGATATGGGTTGATTTGCAATTTTACGGGGGCCTTTTTGATATTTTCCAGGAAAATATATAAAGCCTCCTAGTTTCATTTATTTACATAATGGACAAACATTTACCTTATCACCCACCCGACCCCAGCAGCGACTTTGGTTTCCTGTCGCGCCGGCGGCCTGCTGGCCGTAGCCGGCCGGCGCGACAGGTGGGGGGATGCGCCGGCCACCCCCCCACCTTGTGGTGGCCGGCGGCGACCCTAGATCGACAGCGGAAGCGTGGAAAAAGAGGAGAAAGAGGCGCGTATGGGTTGTTCAATCTCGGCTCGTCGGGCCGTTTCACGAGCCGTGCCACCCGCCAAATCGAAGCCCTCGACGGGTACTACGAGTGTGTGGAGTTGGTTTCACCGAACAACTGCCGAAATCACGCGAAACGAGGAAGAAAGTCATGGATGAATAGTAGACCCATTTGAACAGTAGCTCCGATCGGAATTCCGTCGACACCAGCGCGTTCGTATGGCCGAGGGGAGTCCGGATATGGCCTCAGAATTTCGGTACGACTCTCCGTTTAGATTTTGTTATTTTCAAGTGAATCGATTTATATTCGGATGTTTTCGGTAGCTTCGTAGTTTAGAAAATTGTCTTGGAATGAATTGTATATGTCTTAATATGTTAAAACGATTAATGTGGTAGAATCCGGGGTGTAACGGATGAGATTTGATCGATCCGGTAGTATTAGCGAGATTCCGATAAAACGGCGTTTCTCGCGCGATTGAGCTCAGATGGTCGTAAATGTAGTTATGATGTAATCATGGTATTGCGAGGGTAATTGGGTATTTTGGATTAGTTCGGAGGGTTCGAGACCCTTCCGTAGCATTTGCGGAGACTTTTCCGCAAGTTCTGCCGCAAACGCGTAAAATAAGAATCTGAGGTATCTAGTTATTTCAGAATAGCAAGCGAGCATGTATTAGAGTAATAAAGTTTAGATTGTAGTATCAGAGTCGTTTCGAGTGTTCCGGGGAAAGTCTGTAGTTTATCGTAGATGAGTTAGAAGTTCCGCAAATAGCGGTTCTGACCCTGTGTTGTGATTTTGTTTTGACAGATCGGACCTGGATCGTGGGCGTTCGCCTAGTCAGGTAAGTAACTCATGTTCTGAGTTCTTGGTAGATTTAACGATGTTCGAAATTAGTAAAGTAATAAGGTAGTATATAGATATATTCATATAACTTATAAATATATATATAAAGATGAATATAGGACAAGTGGCTGATGTACTTGTATGCAAATATGGATGAAGATAAACAATTATAAGTATGCATATAAGCAAGAGGTAAGCATGAGTGTGTAGGTAAAGAGACGCATGACTAGATGTAAATTAGTATATGTATTCATATAGGTAGATAGAACATACATGATGATATGTTTATAATATAATTTAATAAGACTTGGGTATGGGGGATGTAGAATCTACACCCTAGGGAATGAGATTACAGTTATAGCTGAGATAATCATATATGAGTCAATGATATGAATGAAAGTCTTTATTTTATATATTGTATAAGAATACTAGTAAGCATGAGTAAATAAAAACTAGTGGGTATTGATACATGTATATAAGATAGTAGTAAGCATAAAGGTGTAGCTTATGCATGACGTGAGGATATATATATGAAAGATTATGATTGAGATTCTTGGGTACAAGTAGATAGTTAGAAATAGCGAATCAATTTAAGAACTAAAATATCGGAACTCATTTACATTGATGCTTGATTGTGTGTGTATATGACTTTGGTTTACGCAATGTATGATTGTGAGCCACCAGTACGGTAAGTTAAAGAGGTAAGTTAAGTAAGATGGTTAAATGTGTGCCTATATAGATATGCATGAATATAGCATGTTTAGTTTGAACAAGCATTATGTCGGTGTTTAAGCATATGGTTAGTAAGATTATAACTAGAGTAGAGAAAAGCATGAGAATGCATATATGCATATTCATGTGTGTGTGTTAAGTTTTCATTAGTTGAGCAAACGATAACAATGTTTTCAACAATTTCAAATGTTTTAAAGAAAAGGTTTCAAATGCCTTTGAAAAGAATCGTATTTCAGAAAATGTTTTACAGTTTGAGTTTCAGATTATGATTTTATGGTTTTCGGGGCATGAGGTAAAAACTCACCTCAGTATGTAACTTGAGATATAGTTCGGAATTGACGGATACTTTGGATTCGGGATTTGGGATTTGACCCATCCCAGTTGTACAGTTTGGAATTGACGGTTAGACGCATGTGCACATGTGGAGGACTGAGGGGACGCTCTCAGATCCTCGAGCAGGACTAGAGGCTACAGGGTCTCGAAATCCTGATTTCAGAGATGCCCGGTTGAGTTATGGTCCTGGGCATCGAGTACACCCAGTTGAGTTATGGTCCTGGGTGTAGAGAGACGTCCAGTTGAGTTATGGTCCTGGACGTATAGCAGTTTTTCAGTTTTCAGATTTTCAGTATACGGTTTTAGAAACAGTTTTTCAGATTTCGAATTTCAGTTTTCAGAGATGCCGCAGTTGAGTTATGGACCTGGGCATCAAGCATTTTCAGTTTTTAGTTTTCAGATCTTCATTATAAGTCTTCAGATTTTCAAGATCCAAACTTTAGAACTCAGACTTTAAATAAGAGTTTTTTTTTAAATGTTATTTTAAAGACAGTTTTTAGAAAAACGAAGTTTTTAGAAATAGAATTTTTCAAAAAGAACTTTTCCAGAAAGAGAAAATAAAATAAAGTTTTCAGAAATGAGATTAGAAAGAGACTTTTAGAATGGTTTTTCAAAGAGGGTTTTCAGAAAACATTTTTCAAAAGCATGGTGTGTTCAAGTAAAGTACAGTTTATAAGACATGCATACGAATTCATACATCCTAGAAATCCTTGAGATGCATATAAATGATATTGACACATGATTACATAACTTCATATTCATAAGTATATAGTTAGCACTTCATGAGGTATGAGTACATATAAGCATGATCTTATGTTAGTGCATGTATGTTACGATTGATCGTATGAGTTACTTGCATATTTAGAAAGAACATACTGTAAGGATGCTAGTCATGATGAAATAATAGTACATACATGTAACCATGGATAGTGATAGTGGATTGGATAGTTAATAGAAATCAATCTTAATTATCCGATTTGATGATATTTCAAGATAATAAAGGAAAGAAAGTTATAATATCTGTCAGATCTAGAATTAGCTCAGAGAAAACAGAAAAAAGGTAAAGAGAATAATCAGAATAGCACAGAAAAAGTAAAATGAATCTTAACCTGTTAGTTTATGAAATAGAATATGATGAGTTGTTTGGATTTTAATAGAAGTTAATTTATATAGGTGTATGTTCGGGTGAAAAGACTAATAGCAGGTGACACGAAAATAAACAGATATAAGCTATAAGGTCAAATTAGTTTTGTTAATGTTTACATGATTACTTACTGAGTCATTACGACTCACACCACTTCCGTTGTTAGTTTTGCAGGTCTGTAGCTGTCTTTTATAACTTGCAAGTTTTTGGTGAAGGCTTGAAGACAGTGGATCGCCCCAATTGCAGTCGAGGAAGTGTCAAGTCCTGGGTCGAGTTATGGGTCCTCACGGCCATTGTCTTTGTACTTGTATTGATATTATATATGTATAAATCATGTAATAGCATAGTTTATTTTGAGTTCTGGCCGGAGGCCAAGTGTTTGCATTTTGTTTATTGAGTTCAGGCCTGAGGCCTCGTAGATAAATGCATTCATGTTGAGTTTCCGGCCTGAGGCCGAGTTGATTGTGTTCTGGTTGTATTTGAATGCTGGCTACAGGCCAGGTTGCATGATGTTACGAATACATCATGCCGAAAGTTCGTTATATTCAGAGGCTTATGGAGATGGGTTTAGCCTGTCTCCTGCCGGTAACATCCTGGCCTATGCGGGATGTTACACTCTATTTCAGTCTCGACAGCATCTCCCTCTCAATGCATAAAGTTGCCTTTATTGCTTTGACCTCACTCTTAGCCTCATTCACCTTCTTTTTCACTGCCTCCATTTTAGCCTTGGCCTCTAATAACCCATTTAGCAGAGCAGTATTCGATTTCTCCAAATCCTCCATCATTTTCAGACTAGCCTATGTATACTTCTGCTGATAAAAAGCTGCACTCTAGAATTTACAAGGGAAATGAAAAATGTTAGTAAATGGTTGAAGAAAACATAAATGCATCTAAATAGTAAGTTACCTCATAACATCGAGCCATGGCCCTTTTCGCCACTTCCATTGGTCCCAAAGTCAACAATCGACATTCGTCATCTTCCAGCAAAAATCCTTCGCGAACTTGGACAAGCTAGAGGGATCCGATATCACGGTCGTACTCCACAGAATCTTGATGACCACATTCTCCAAGTCTTCCTCTGGGTCAATCATTGACTTCCTCTTTCTCGAGGATTGACTCGCCCTAGTCGTGTAGGGGTTTTTAGGGGGAATATCGGTAACGCAGCGGAAGCGGTGGAAAATCAAATTTTCCGATTTCAAAACTTTTTCTCGGATTAATTAAATAAACATATTTATTTAATTATCCAATAATCAAATCATGAAATAAAATTCAATAAATCATATTTAAGTGAATTTACCGAATTGCCCTTACACTTGGTATTTTGTCCATTTTAGTCCGAAATTGATCTAATCAATTTTGAATGATTCTAAATCATTTCTAAGATGAACTTAGCATGTTCATAACATCAAAACACCAAGGCAACACAAAATCCCATTTTTTAGACCCTTGGCCGAATGCTCCATTTAGTGGGCAAATTATGCACTTTGTCATTTCATGCATCAAAACACATCAAGATGTAATCCAATGAACATGAAACTTTATATGTATCATATACACATCCTTATACACAACATAAATGAAAAGCCCCAAATTTGAACAAGGTCTTAAATCCTAATTTTTCAATTTCTTCAAATTGGACAAATTAGACCAAATTGGTTAAATCAATTACTTTAATCATCATTCTTTCATCCAATTAAAGTCTCAACACAATGAAATAGCTCAAGATCAAATCTAGGTCATTTAAGAGTGGGTCAACAACTCTAGATTAGCAACAAGATTCTAAAACCTTAAAAGAATGCTTATTACTACATTAGTAATAAACTTCCAACATCATACATGCATATCACCTTCATCAAACTTTTATCCATCAAAAGTAAAAAGAATAAAGAATAGAAAAACTCAAGAACATCACAAGATGTTGCCCACAACAAGAGGAACAAATTACTCTCTAATGGAAGGTTAGAAATACTTACTAAATTCCAAGCTTTTCCTTGTTTTTCTTTTCTTTTCTCTCTAACTTCTTTGCCTTGTTTTAATGGAGTTTTGATAAAGTGAATTGAGATGATAAACCCTAAAAGGAATGAAACAATATATACTTGCCCAAAATGGAGGCCTTGGCCGAAATTGGTGAGCAAAATAATATCTAGATATTATTTTTGTTTCATTTAATTTTTACTTTATCAACTTGCATAAATATCTAAAAACAACTTTATTAGATATTTTATTAAAGTCAACAAAGGCAACTAATATCATTTACAACAAATATCCTAATGTAAGATATTTATATTTTAATTAATTTAATCATTTAACAATTAAATAATTAATTAATTAATCAAATACAAATATATTAAATATATATATAATATTTACATTAAATATTAAAAATATATTTTTATTTAGGATATTAGTCAAATATCTCAATTTGACATTTAATTAATGTGTATTTAAAATAATCAAGTATTAAATGTAAATACACAATAATCTAGTAAATGACTATCGGGTCCCTACACATGTATTTTGCGTTTAACCTTTAAACGACTTTATAAATAATCAATATTATTTATCTATGTTGCTATAGTGCTCTACGAGTATATTTCATTATTGAGACTCTCTAGATTCAGGCATATCCGTCACGGAATCCAATTTCATGTCCATAATTTATCCACCCATAAATTATGACGATCACGGATAATCTGGCTGAATCATACAGGTCGAGGTCATTGCATACGTATAATCTCTCCGTCACAGGTATCCGGATAATCCCAGAGATATAGATGTAAACGTCAAATCTCTATAGGAATTATCCCGTCGACGTATTCATTAGCAATCTCTAAATAACATTCGGAACTTACTTCCGAAGTTTACTGTGGCCACAGATTTAACATACTGCTAATTATATATGGACTACCTATGCTCTGTACACAGAACTGACGGATCCTATCTTGACACACAGGGATATCCTGAGGATCAGTCCACACCCAATGAACAGGCGGAGGTCTGATCTAAATAGATCGGTGACGTGACTGCCATCTAAGTGTGGAGGATATCTCATACATCCACAGTGGTGTCTCAAGTCGAAGACCACTATGCTACTCAACCAGAGAAGATTCTTATTGACGTTGGCGTACCATCCATTAAGAATCTTCGGTGAGCCGTTCAGTGTTTATCTATTATAAACACCTACATGTCTATACGAGTCTCCGCAGACTCATGGTTCATTAGGATAAACCATCGGACCGAGTCTCGATATACGACATGTACTGGTCTCAACAGATTTGACTAACCGACCCGTGTTAGTGAATCTTGACCAGGAACTTTATTTGATAATACACATTTAGCAGTGAACACTTCCCAATGTCAATTACAAACTAACTTTGTAACTGTGTACTGCATTATATATTATCGGGCCTTTGTCTAATATATACATATCACTAAACCACATTTAGTTTCAATCCAATGGTAATCAGATCGAATATGTATATAAGAACAAGAGGTGCAACCATAAATAAGTAATATTATGGAATAAGGGGATGTTCGTATTCATGAATCATACATAAATACGGTCCGGATTGGCGCTCTGAGCACCAACCCCAACAATTTCTCCCACTTGCTCTAGTGCCAATCCACGGTATCATATACATGTCTCAATGTGTATCATATGCACATGGCCCTCAAAAGCACACCAGTACTTAATAGGTAAGAAACAAGTCCGCTATAAATCATTGAGTTTGTCAAACAAACTCCATCGTTTCCCATAGTCAGCATTGTTCATATTTGTATAATCTACATTATACATTAATATGACTCTAATGCTACATCGGTATTGTGCTACAACTACTAAGTTGTCCAAGTATTTAGGGATCAAATCCAAAATACTATGGGGACAACCGCAAGCACAACACAATTTAAAACTTCTAATTTATAAGGTCACTTTGCAACTTCATAAGTCAATACTTAATAAGTTGCATCTAATTCCACTGAAAAGTAGAATCCTTCGTGACACTCATACTGCATCTTTTGTGACTCTTTATGACGTAGACTGTCTAACGTCATAATTAGTCTCAAAACTAATATGACCCTAATGGTCGCAGATAGTATTCTCCATGAATCAGAAACTCGTTCTTAATATCTCAAAGATCACAAAGAACGTGTTTCAAGATCCATCATATGGTCTATAGGATACCAAAATAACTCATATCAATTATGATTAAATTGATATCTTTAATCGCACATAATAAAGTATTCATTATGTCATCATCAAATGATACATAAGATTGATTAGACATTCTAATCAATATCTCTTTCTAAAAGGGAATCATCCTTTACGAAAGATGAATACGATATACAAGACACACATTAACTGTCAAACAGTTATACTAACTGTCATACAGATAGCCTAGCTATGTCCTTTATTAGATCATATCTAATGTACGAATAATAGGAGTATCTCACAAGTCTCCAAGTTTTATATCATATATAAAACTTTATATCAAATATAACAAAGACTACTCCCACTGCTTTCACGGAGTAAAGAAGACTTAGGTAAATCTTTTACCTTACAAACATCTCATTATTACTATAATAATGATAATATTGTTAGGATATATAACACTAGAAAGTAATTTGTACGCTCCCACTAACCCTTCGTGACATATGTATTCTCCATACTTTGACAAGATCAGACAGTTAGGACAAGATCAGACAATCTAACTGATATCAAAAATAGAGAATACGGGTTTCCAGAAGACTTATCAGAGTCTACAATAGGCTCTATAAGCTAGCACACTAAACTGCGATCTCAGCAGAACACAAACTCTAGGGCCTTTCCAGAATGAACTCTTCAAACAAAGAAATCACAACTGATCTCTTATTTGAATAAGTCATTCAAAAATGCCACTTTGCATTCTTTAGCTAAAAAGTACAGTTTAATATCAACATTAACCCACAGATCTTAAATTGTTCAATTAGTGTGACTAGAGACAAGTTTCCTTAGAATCTACAATAGATTGCTGAGTATAACTTTCTCACTGTCATATTGCAAAGGTTAAACCTTTAACAAGCTCACATTGCTTTCGCTGCGCAAACAATTAGCACATATCATGAACTAATTCATAATGAAAGCTTAATCAAGTTCAAAACTTGATCGTAGTAAGCTATGAACAATCTTAGATCTATGGTTCAATGGTGAACTTCCAGAATCAATATTAAATATCGCTTCTATATAAGTTATAGGATAATTTTCTTCGGTAAGAAAACAACAAAATCATTAAGTATCAAATACTCGTAAATGATTCTGATATCCTATTAAACTTATATAGAAGAAGTATAAGGGTTGTTTCATCTTATTAATTACGTAGTTCCATGTATAATTTATCATTCTCACATTTGACTTCATTAAGTCAAGTCTTTTCTACAATTGTTAACATCCGATGTTACACACCAAATAATAAAACGATTTTATTACTTATGATCGTAGGACAGATATTCTATCAAATAGGATACAATATTCTATTAAACAGAATAAATGATAAACTTTTACTTATACCCCCGAGGTGTAAGTAATTTCCATTATATAACTATTATATAAAAGAAATATTCAAATCTCAAACTTTTCAAGATTCGAATTTTCTACCTATACATATCATATATGCAACTGTAGAAAATAATGGAACATTAATTACAGAGATGAATTAGTGTTATTGGAGCATAACCCCAAGAGTATTGAAACTAATTCGACAATATTCAATATCAAACGAATCAAATCATATAAGATTCGATTACTCCCACTGCTCAATTCCATCAAGATGGAATCGTGGAAGAATAATATTGAATATGAATCATATTCATTGAATAACCTTAGAACTAATTGCTTTAAATTCATAAGTTTGATCGTATCAAAGATCTTTGAAAAATTCAAAGACATGTAATGAATTTTGAGGATAAAGTTCTCTAAAAACTTTAGATTGAATATATTTGAATAAATCAAAAATGTTCAATCTACGTTTCATCAGAACAGATAGAAAGTTTCTTGATCATATCAAGACGTTCAATATGTGTTCTTCAGAACACGTAACTAAGTTATGACAATTCATAAGCTAAGTTACGAAGTAAAGAAAACTACCTTAAGCAATTACAATTTATTAAACTACATACATCCAATGTATCAATAAAATAAATCTGGTGGTCTAATGACAAATCATCGGTTAAACGAGATCTTAATCACCTTCTTGAATACAATATTCATTAAACAGATAAGGATGTGTGGTATGATCTAGTATCAAACCATCCTTTACCATACGAATAAGCATCTAATGCTTAAGTGATTTAAACTCATAAAGCACCGTTCTAAATTACTTACATTACCGAATAATTTTTCTTAATGTTTATCTCTACGTTAATGACACTACCAGTTGTATTTTTGAAATATATATAACAATTGTTTATAAAGAACATGTAACTATCAAATAGTCGTAAGTTATGATATCAAATATCAAAAACAATCATTAACTAATATTTCAAATAACTAGACGGGAGATCTGGTATACAATACCTATAGTTGTAGCATTGTGAAAATCGATATTTTCTATACACAACTATACGCATCTCCTTTCTTTAGCTTTACTTTGCATTCAACTATTCACAACAATTGTAAATAATTGATTAGCAAATTGTGTCAAACACATTGCCTCTATAGGTTATTAAAGCTAAGAAACATCATTACTAGATAAACAAACACCTAATGGGGCTTTCTTAATGTCAGTCAAGAATTTCGTGACACGAACTAATTCAAGTCAATTCTTACTGCATAAGAAACTATTATCTTTACATTATTATATCCTAAAAGGGATATCTATCTAGATTATCTATCATGACTTAGAAACTAAGTCATTACCATCTTGATTTTTGAAGAAAATCGGAACAACAGTTCCCGATGGTTTAGACCAATCTAATAATATCCTAGTCTAGTAGTATCTAGAACCTATTCTAGAATAATTGCAACCAAGTGTCAAGTCAGATAACATATCAAAATGTATGCAGTAATCAAAAGTTTAATTCTATATAACCAATAGAATAAGGAAACAAACAAGCGGCAATTTCCATAATAATACACACTGCCTAAGTTATGGAATATTTTAAACTTAGCAGTGCCTCCCACTATTTTGCGTAATGCCGTAATCCCCAACGGAAAGACGAGAATTCAATAATTAAATCGAATTCCATAATGGGAAGAGGACCCCATGAATATATTTTGACTCACAGCAGAGGCACGGTCTCGCCTACGTATATTCACAGGTAGACAACTCATTGTCAATCACTCACCAGTGATTCCTGGGTTCCGTCCTGGTCGTTTCTCGTTGTCACTCTCTGCGAAGGCAGACCCACAAGGAGACGTACCAAGGTTAAACTCGTCAATGATAAACTCAAGTTACTTGCGTAACCCTGACAGCTAGGGCACGTTCAGGATTCCGCTTTCGCTTGAATTTATCTTTTATCTAATATAAATCCGGCATAAATAAATTTCTATCAGCTACATCCTCACAGCAGAGGCACGGTCTCAGATGTAGTCAACGAAAAGATATTTATAAACCGTATTGACAAGACGGACCAAGAAACAAGTATTCCAAATACTAGTTACCTTAAAACCTTATTTAGCGGGGATATTCCATTAAGTGTCATACACCCTAAATCTAATCAAATTAGATTATAACATGCATGTATAAGACAAAGAAAAATGATTAAAATTGAATAAAACAAGCTAATCATTTATGGAGGCTTAGAATCAGACTCGCTCTGATACCATTTTGTAGGGGTTTTTAGGGGGAATATCGGTAACGCAGCGGAAGCGGTGGAAAATCAAATTTTCCGATTTCAAAATTTTTCTCGGATTAATTAAATAAACATATTTATTTAATTATCCAATAATCAAATCATGAAATAAAATTCAATAAATCATATTTAAGTGAATTTACCGAATTGCCCTTACACTTGGTATTTTGTCCATTTTAGTCCGAAATTGATCTAATCAATTTTGAATGATTCTAAATCATTTCTAAGATGAACTTAGCATGTTCAAAACATCAAAACACCAAGGCAACACAAAATCCCATTTTTTAGACCTTGGCCGAATGCTCCATTAGTGGGCAAATTGTGCACTTTGTCATTTCATGCATCAAAACACATCAAGATGTAATCCAATGAACATGAAACTTTATATGCATCATATACACATCCAAATACACAACATAATGAAAAGCCCCAAATTTGGAATTGGTCTAAACCCTAATTTTTCAATTTCTTCAAATTGGACAAATTAGACCAAATTGGTTAAATCCAATACTTAATCAATCTTTTCATCATTCTTTCATCCAATCAAAGTCTCAACACAATGAAATACTCAAGATCAAATCTAGGTCATTTAAGAGTGGGTCAACAACTCTAGATTAGCAACAAGGTTTCCAAAACCTTAAAAGAACACTTATTACTACATTATAATAAAACTTCCAACATCATACATGCATCATCACACTTCATCAAACTTCCATCATCAAAAGTACAAAGAATAAAGAATAGAAAAACTCAAGAACATCACAAGATGTTGCCCAGATCAAAGGAACAAATTACTCTCTAATGGAAGGTGGAAAACTTACTAAAATTCCAAGCTTTTCCTTGTTTTTCTTTTCTTTTTTCTCACAACTTCTTTTTTGTCTTGTTTTATGGAGTTTTGATAAAGTGAATTAGATGATAAACCCTAAAGGAAATGAAACAATATATACTTGCCCAAGAAGGCCTTGGCCGAAATTGGTGAGCAAAATAATATCAAGATATTATTATTTCAATTTCATTTAATTTTTACTTTATCAACTTGCATAAATATCTAAAACAACTTTATTAGATATTTTATTAAAGTCAACAAAGGCAACTAATATCATTTACAACAAATATCCTAATGTAAGATATTTATATTTTAATTAATTTAATCATTTAACAATTAAATAATTAATTAATTAATCAAATACAAATATATTAAATATATATATATATTTACATTAAATATTAAAAATATATTTTTATTTAGGATATTAGTCAAATATCTCAATTTGACATTTAATTAATGTGTATTTAAAATAATCAAGTATTAAATGTAAATACACAATAATCTAGTAAATGACTATCGGGTCCCTACACATGTATTTTGCGTTTAACCTTTAAATGACTTTATAAATAATCAATATTAGTTATAAGTGTTGCGCTAGTGCTCTACGAGTATATTTCATTATTGAGACTCTCTAGATTCAGGCATATCCGTCACGAAATCTAATTTCATGTCCATAATTTATCCACCCGTAAATTATGACGATCACGGATAATCTGGCTGAATCATACAGGTCGAGGTCATTGCATACGTATAATCCCTCCGTCACATGTATCTAGATAATCCCAGAGATATAGATGTAAACGTCAAATCTCTATAGGTATTATCTTGTCGACGTATTCATTAGCAATCTCTAAATAACATTCGGAATTTACTTCCGAAGTTTACTGCGGCTACAGATTTAACAGACTGCTAATTATATATGGACTACCTATGCTCTGTACACAGAACTGACGGATCCTATCTTGACACACACAGGATATCCTGAGGATCGGTCCACACCCAACGAACAGACGGAGGTCTGATCTAAATAGATCGGTGACGTGACTGCCATCTAAGTGTGGAGGATATCTCATACATCCACAGTGGTGTCTCAAGTCGAAGGACCACTATGCTACTCAACCAGAGAAGATTCTTATTGACGTTGGCGTACCATCCATTAAGAATCTTCGGTGAGCCGTTCAGTGTTTATCTATTATAAACACCTACATGTCTATACGAGTCTCCGCAGACTCATGGTTCATTAGGATAAACCATCGGACCGAGTCCCGATATACGACATGTACTGGTCTCAACAGATTGACTAACCGACCCGTGTTAGTGAATCTTGACCAGGAACTTTATTTGATAATACATTTAGCAGTGACACTTCCCAATGTCAATTACAAACTAACTTTGTAACTGTGTACTGCATTATATATTATCGGGCCTTTGTCTAATATATACATATCACTAAACCACATTTAGTTTCAATCTAATGGTAATCAGATCGAATATGTATATAAGAACAAGAGGTGCAACCATAAATAAGTAATATTATGGAATAAGGGGATGTTCGTATTCATGAATCAGACATAAATAGGTCCGGATTGGCGCTCTGAGCACCAACCCCAACAATTTCTCCCACTTGCTCTAGTGCCAATCCACGGTATCATATACATGTCTCAATGTGTATCATATGCACATGGCCCTCAAAGCCACCAGTACTTATAGGTAAGAAACAAGTCCGCTAAAAATCATTGAGTTTGTCAAACAAACTCCATCGTTTCCCATAGTCAGCATTGTTCATATTTTGTTTATAATCTAGATTATACATTAATATGACTCTAATGCTACATCGGTATTGTGCTACAACTACTAAGTTGTCCAAGTATTTAGGGATCAAATCCAAAATACTATGGGGACAACCGCAAGCACAATACAAATTTAAAACTTGTAATTTATAAGGTCACTTTGCAACTTCATAAGTCAATACTTAATAAGTTGCATCTAATTCCACTGAAAAGTAGAATCCTTCGTGACACTCATATGCATCTTTTGTGACTCTTTATGACGTAGACTGTCTAACGTCATAATTAGTCTCAAAACTAATATGACCCTAATGGTCGCAGATAGTATTCTCCATGAATCAGAAACTCGTTCTTAATATCTCAAAGATCACAAAGAACGTGTTTCAAGATCCATCATATGGTCTATAGGATACAAAATAACTCATATCAATTATGATTAAATTGATATCTTTAATCGCACATAATAAAGTATTCATTATGTCATCATCAAATGATACATAAGATTGATTAGACATTCTAATCAATATCTCTTTCTAAAAGGGAATCATCCTTTACGAAAGATGAATACGATATACAAGACACACATTAACTGTCAAACAGTTATACTAACTGTCATACAGATAGCCTAGCTTTGTCCTTTATTAGATCATATCTAATGTACGAATAATAGGAGTATCTCACAAGTCTCCAAGTTTTATATCATATATAAAACTTTATATCAAATATAACAAAGACTACTCCCACTGCTTTCACGGAGTAAAGAAGACTTAGGTAAATCTTTTACCTTACAAACATCTCATTATTACTATAATAATGATAATATTGTTAGGATATATAACACTAGAAAGTAATTTGTACGCTCCCACTAACCCTTCGTGACATATGTATTCTCCATACTTTGACAAGATCAGACAGTTGGACAAGATCAGACAATCTACTGATATCAAAAATAGAGAATACGGGTTTCCAGAAGACTTATCAGAGTCTACAATAGGCTCTATAAGCTAGCACACTAAACTGCGATCTCAGCAGAACACAAACTCTAGGGCCTTTCCAGAATGAACTCTTCAAATAAAGAAATCACAACTGATCTCTTATTTGAATAAGTCATTCAAAAAATGCCACTTTGCATTCTTTAGCTAAAAAGTACAGTTTAATATCAACATTAACCCACAGATCTTAAATTGTTCAATTAGTGTGACTAGAGACAAGTTTCCTTAGAATCTACAATAGATTGTTGAGTATAACTTTTCTCACTGTCATATTGCAAAGGTTAAACCTTTAACAAGCTCACATTGCTTTCGCTGCGCAAACAATTAGCACATATCATGAACTAATTCATAATGAAAGCTTAATCAAGTTCAAAACTTGATCGTAGTAAGCTATGAACAATCTTAGATCTATGGTTCAATGGTGAACTTCCAGAATCATATTAAATATCGCTTCTATTATAAGTTATAGGATAATTTTCTTCTTCGGTAAGAAAACAACAAAATCATTAAGTATCAAATACTCGTAAATGATTCTGATATCCTATTAAACTTATAGAAGAAGTATAAGGGTTGTTTCATCTTATTAATTACGTAGTTCCATTTATAATTTATCATTCTCACTTTGACTTCATTAAGTCAAGTCTTTTCTACATTGTTAACATCCGATGTTACACACCAAATAATAAAACGATTTATTACTTAGGATCGTAGGACAGATATTCATCAAATAGAATACAATATTCTATTAAACAGAATAAATGATAAACTTTTACTTATACCCCCGAGGTGTAAGTAATTTCCATTATATAACTATTATATAAGAAATATTCAAATCTCAAACTTTTCAAGATTCGAATTTTCTACCTATACATATCATATATGCAACTGTAGAAAATAATGGAACATTAATTACAGAGATGAATTAGTGTTATTGGAGCATAACCCCAAGAGTATTGAAACTAATTCGACAATATTCAATATCAAACGAATCAAATCATATAAGATTCGATTACTCCCACTGCTCAATTCCATCAAGATGGAATCGTGGAAGAATAATATTGAATATGAATCATATTCATTGAATAACCTTAGAACTAATTGCTTTAAATTCATAAGTTTGATCGTATCAAAGATCTTTGAAAATTCAAAGACATGTAATGAATTTTGAGGATAAGTTCTCTAAAAACTTTAGATTGAATATATTTGAATAAATCAAAAATGTTCAATCTACGTTTCATCAGAACAGATAGAAATTTCTTGATCATATCAAGACGTTCAATATGTGTTCTTTCAGAAACACGTAACTAAGTTATGACAATTCATAAGCTAAGTTACGAAGTAAAGAAAACTACCTTAAGCAATTACAATTTATTAAACTACATACATCCAATGTATCAATAAAATAAATCTGGCGGTCTAATGACAAATCATCGGTTAAACGAGATCTTAATCACCTTCTTGAATACAATATTCATTAAACAGATAAGGATGTGTGGTATGATCTAGTATCAAACCATCCTTTACCATACGAATAAGCATCTAATGCTTAAGTGATTTAAACTCATAAAGCACCGTTCTAAATTACTTACATTACCGAATAATTTTTCTTAATGTTTATCTCTACGTTAATGACACTACCAGTTGTATTTTTGAAATATATATAACAATTGTTTATAAAGAACATGTAACTATCAAATAGTCGTAAGTTATGATATCAAATATCAAAAACAATCATCAACTAATATTTCAAATAACTAGACGGGAGATCTGGTATACAATACCTATAGTTGTAGCATTGTGAAAATCAATATTTTCTATACACAACTATACGCATCTCCTTTCTTTAGCTTTACTTTTGCATTCAACTATTCACAACAATTGTAAATAATTGATTAGCAAATTGTGTCAAACACATTGCCTCTATAGGTTATTAAAGCTAAGAAACATCATTACTAGATAAACAAACACCTAATGGGGCTTTCATAATGTCAGTCAAGAATTTCGTGACACGAACTAATTCAAGTCAATTCTTACTGCATAAGAAACTATTATCTTTACATTATTATATCCTAAAAGGGATATCTATCTAGATTATCTATCATGACTTAGAAACTAAGTCATTACCATCTTGATTTTTGAAGAAAATCGGAACAACAGTTCCCGATGGTTTAGACCAATCTAATAATATCCTAGTCTAGTAGTATCTAGAACTTATTCTAGAATAATTGCAACCAAGTGTCAAGTCAGATAACATATCAAAATATGTATGCAGCAATCAAAAGTTTAATTCTATATAACCAATAGAATAAGGAAACAAACAAGCGGCAATTTCCATAATAATACACACTGCCTAAGTTATGGAATATTTTAAACTTAGCAGTGCCTCCCACTATTTTGCGTAATGCCGTAATCCCCAACGGAAAGACGAGAATTCAATAATTAAATCGAATTCCATAATGGGAAGAGGACCCCATGAATATATTTTGACTCACAGCAGAGGCACGGTCTCGCCTACGTATATTCACAGGTAGACAACTCATTGTCAATCACTCACCAGTGATTCCTGGGTTCCGGTCCTGGTCGTTTCTCGTTGTCACTGCGAAGGCAGACCCACAAGGAGACGTACCAAGGTTAAACTCGTCAATGATAAACTCAAGTTACTTGCGTAACCCTGACAGCTAGGGCACGTTCAGGATTCCGCTTTCGCTTGAATTTATCTATTATCTAATATAAATCCGGCATAAATAAATTTCTATCAGCTACATCCTCACAGCAGAGGCACGGTCTCAGATGTAGTCAACGAAAAGATATTTATAAACCGTATTGACAAGACGGACCATGAAACAAGTATTCCAAATACTAGTTACCTTAAAACCTTATTTAGCGGGGATATTCCATTAAGTGTCATACACCCTAAATCTAATCAAATTAGATTATAACATGCATGTATAAAGACAAGAAAACATGATTAAAATTTGAATAAAAACAAGCTAATCATTTATGGAGGCTTAGAATCAGACTCGCTCTGATACCATTTTGTAGGGGTTTTTAGGGGGAATATCGGTAACGCAGCGGAAGCGGTGGAAAATCAAATTTTCCGATTTCAAAAATTTTTCTCGGATTAATTAAATAAACATATTTATTTAATTATCCAATAATCAAATCATGAAATAAAATTCAATAAATCATATTTAAGTGAATTTACCGAATTGCCCTTACACTTGGTATTTTGTCCATTTTAGTCCGAAATTGATCTAATCAATTTGAATGATTCTAAATCATTTCTAAGATGAACTTAGCATGTTCATAACATCAAAACACCAAGGCAACACAAAATCCCATTTTTTAGACCCTTGGCCGAATGCTCCATTAGTGGGCAAATATGCACTTTGTCATTTCATGCATCAAAACACATCAAGATGTAATCCAATGAACATGAAACTTTATATGTATCATATACACATCCTTATACACAACATAAATGAAAAGCCCCAAATTTGGACAAGGTCTTAAACCCTAATTTTTCAATTTCTTCAAATTGGACAAATTAGACCAAATTGGTTAAATCAATTACTTTAATCATCTTCTTTCATCCAATTAAAGTCTCAACACAATGAAATAGCTCAAGATCAAATCTAGGTCATTTAAGAGTGGGTCAACAACTCTAGATTAGCAACAAGATTCTAAAACCTTAAAAGAATGCTTATTACTACATTAGTAATAAACTTCCAACATCATACATGCATATCACCTTCATCAAACTTTTATCCATCAAAAGTAAAAAGAATAAAGAATAGAAAAACTCAAGAACATCACAAGATGTTGCCCACAACAAGAGGAACAAATTACTCTCTAATGGAAGGTTGGAAATACTTACTAAATTCCAAGCTTTTCCTTGTTTTTCTTTTCTTTTCTCTCTAACTTCTTTGCCTTGTTTTAATGGAGTTTTGATAAAGTGAATTGAGATGATAAACCCTAAGGAATGAAACAATATATACTTGCCCAATGGAGGCCTTGGCCGAAATTGGTGAGCAAAATAATATCTAAATATTATTTTTGTTTCATTTAATTTTTACTTTATCAACTTGCATAAATATCTAAAAACAACTTTATTAGATATTTTATTAAAGTCAACAAAGGCAACTAATATCATTTACAACAAATATCCTAATGTAAGATATTTATATTTTAATTAATTTAATCATTAACAATTAAATAATTAATTAATTAATCAAATACAAATATATTAAATATTTATATAATATTTACATTAAATATTAAAAATATATTTTTTTTAGATATTAGTCAAATATCTCAATTTGACATTTAATTAATGTGTATTTAAAATAATCAAGTATTAAATGTAAATACACAATAATCTAGTAAATGACTATCGGGTCCCTACACATGTATTTTGCGTTTAACCTTAAAAAACGACTTTATAAATAATCAATATTATTTATCTATGTTTCTATAGTGCTCTACGAGTATATTTCATTATTGAGACTCTCTATATTCAGGCATATCCGTCACGAAATCCAATTTCATGTCCATAATTTATCCACCCATAAATTATGACGATCACGGATAATCTGGCTGAATCATACAGGTCGAGGTCATTGCATACGTATAATCTCTCCGTCACAGGTATCCGGATAATCCCAGAGATATAGATGTAAACGTCAAATCTCTATAGGTATTATCCCGTTGACGTATTCATTAGCAATCTCTAAATAACATTCGGAACTTACTTCTGAAGTTTACTGTGGCCACAGATTTAACAGACTGCTAATTATATATGGACTACCTATGCTCTGTACACAGAACTGACAGATCCTATCTTGACACACACAGGATATCCTGAGGATCAGTCCACACCCAACGAACAGGCGGAGGTCTGATCTAAATAGATCGGTGACGTGACTGCCATCTAAGTGTGGAGGATATCTCATACATCCACAGTGGTATTCTTATTGACGTTGGCGTACCATCCATTAAGAATCTTCTGTGAGCCGTTCAGTGTTTATCTATTATAAACACCTACATGTCTATACGAGTCTCCGCAGACTCATGGTTAATTAGGATAAACCATCGGACCGAGTCCCGATATACGACATGTACTACTCAACAGATTTGACTAACCGACCCGTGTTAGTGAATCTTGACCAGGAACTTTATTTGATAATACACATTTATCAGTTAACACTTCCCAATGTCAATTACAAACTAACTTTGTAACTGTGTACTGCATTATATATTATCGGGCCTTTGTCTAATATATACATATCACTAAACCACATTTAGTTTCAATCCAATGGTAATCAGATCGAATATGTATATAAGAACAAGAGGTGCAACCATAAATAAGTAATATTATGGAATAAGGGGATGTTCGTATTCATGAATCATACATAAATACGGTCCGGATTGGCGCTCTGAGCACCAACCCCAACAAGTCGACACCTTCGGAGCAGTTTCTAAGAGAAGTCTGGCAGGGGAACTTTCCTTCGCCAATGGAGGCTCAAGCACCATCTCAATTTCTTTCCCCTTAGCCTTCCTATACTTTCTCTTCGCCAATATTTCTTCTATCAACGAGAGCTTGAAGCTACCAGCCATTATCTCTGTTACGCATAAATTTTCTTCAAGTGTTGGAGGTTGTAAAAAAGAATAGATCTCGTACATGAGCCGACATGCCCAAGTATTCCAAATAACAAAAAAAATATATTTAGTCATGGCCAATGGGGTACCTTTAATAACGAACACTTCCCTTTACAATGAATTCAACCTCAACCTCTTCTCCTCTAACATGACCCTCCAATTTATCTCTGCAGCAGGTATACTCAACAAATAATCAGTGTTCACATGACACCTGAAGTCACGTCGAAGGTATGATTTCGAGACAAACCTGTAACAAAAAGAAAAGAGGGAAATGAACGTCAGTCGGCCACTAAAACAACAGTGCAATATTGTAAAGAAAATGACATACCTACTCATGATAATCCAATACTCAAGGATATGACCAATCCTAGACGACCCAAAAACACTCTCTCCCCTTACAAAAAATAGAACATCTGCCAACCCCTTGATCATTTGTGGTCAGACCTGATCTCTCTATTTTGTTAAAGGAATAAGTGGTATCTCCTATTCTCGACCACATGCTCCTTCAGATAGTAAGTGTAAATGAGGTCTTTTACTCCGAACCTGATCCCCAGTTCGAACGCCATGCACTCATGTATTGGGCACTAGCTGCGATAGAGCTATTTCGTAATGGTCTAATTCCTCCCACACTAAATTGGGTAATGGAAATCTAAACCCATCAGCAAATGGATTCTCATAAAACACCTAAATCACCCTAGAATGTTATAGTCGATCCTCTCACTCGATGTGGTAAGTCTCACTTCAATCGACTGTGGGAACCTATACTTCAATTTCATATCCCTCATGGTTCTTTTAGTCACTCAACTTATTGGGTTCTTTGTCAGTATCTTTGTTGGCTAATTGTTGCTAGGAATTCCATTCGACTACCAATCTTTCTGTACTATTCTTAGTAGAGAGACATCCTTGGGGATACCTAAATGAGGTTCTACTGTCATATATGCTTGTGTATTATGACCACTCCCACTCGACTCCCCACTATCAGACCCACTCGCGAATCTCATAACGGGTAAGGCAACCTGTAGAAGAAAGTCTACATACATCTCCATCAGGGTGTCACTGGAACTCAAAAAACTCTCAGTCGACATAAGATCTCATCCTACAAACACTAAACCGTCTTAAATTATACACCATAGAAGATCAAACTACTTTAATCCACAAACACAATTTAAACAATATTCAAAGTACTCTGAGTTCAAACTCTTAATTTGGCTAAGAATAGATTGAATCTACCCTATAAATAATTTGAAGAATTGAAGAACACAAGGAAGGTTGTGAGGAATACCTTGAATGCGAAGATAGCTCTTCCTACCTTGCAACAGAACATAAATTTTTGATGAATGTGTCAAATGAGTCCTCAAAACCCTCATACAACCAATTTCCTTTTAGCATCTCGTTTTCCTTCTAAAGATGCCTCGAAATTATCACTAGTGATACATTTATAACAAGATAAGAACCCATGAATCTTGAAGCCCATTTCATAAAACTTGAGGCCGAACAAGAACTTTCGTTAACTGGAGACATCCTAAAAGGAAATAAACAGTTTTCTCATGAGAATCGATATCTCCATTTGACAATCAAATTTATTTATTCATCTCGCAAACTACATGGAACTTCTCTAATTGCTTTAATAAACTCATACGTCATTAAAGTGCATTCCTTGAACATCAAGATCACTGATTTCTCCCTGTCGATTGAAAGAATAGATACTCTTAAAAGGTGATCGCCTTTCAGCTCAGATGATATAATACGAATCCTTTGTAGAACCTTTAATTGCCTTGAAAACATGACAACCAGACGACATGTATAAAGACTCTCATTGCTATTAACCATGTTTGTGATGTTAGATATGCAGCTCGACACATAATAATTGAGTCTCATTCGACATTACGAGAAAGATAACCATCCAATGTCTCAGATGATATTGTATCAAACGATAGCTACAAAGGCATCGACGTGTCCCTTCTTTCCATTGACAATTGATGGGTTGATCAACACCTCTCTCTGTCGATATAGCATACACGTTATAACAGCCGCCAATTGGACCAATTGAAGACTCTTTTAGACGACAGGCATAAACAATCTTCAATGTTTACTAACAAAGATTATGATCTCTGGCATACATACAAGGCCATGTGGGACCCCCATTCGACATGACAAAGTCAAATAGTGGAATTAGTATTTGCTAAGATTCTAGTCGATAATAGCTCATAAGTGTTCGAATGGAGTTAATCCCTTGTTACAATGATATAACACTATTCTTACTTTAGAAGAGCCTTCAATTGTCTGAATGATATTATTCCAGTTGACATGAATAGAAGCAATGTCGTATCATTAGGGATTTTCTAGGCTACACGGATCACTCGGGATTGCCCAAGAGACATATAAAAGAATTCTTTCTTTATTACAGGCCATGTTCATATTTTTGAAACTTGTAGGCAATATCATACAACATACTACAAGACCTGGACCTTCATCTGGTCCAGACAACAATGAAGAATCCCCTTGGGTCATTTTTAGGTCCAACTGGCTGGAGATTATCTTGACCTTCATCTGGTCTTGTCGACAAAAACAATCCCCGTGGCTCATGTCGAGTCCAGTTCAAAACCTAGACCTTCATCTGGTCTAGACGATAATGAAGACTCTCATTGGGTCTTTTTCAGGTCTAGTCAGCTGGAGATTATCCTAGCCTTCATCTAGTCCAGTCGATGGGAACATTTCCCATGGCTCATGTTGAGTCCAGTTCAAGACTTGGACCTTCATCTAGTCGAGACAACAATAAAAACTCCCTCTAGGTCTTTTTCAAGTCAAATCGGTTGGAGATTATCCTTGCCTTCATCTGGTTTAGTCGACGGGAGTATTACCCATGGCTCATGTTGAGTCCAGTTCAAGACTTGGACCTTCATCTGGTCCATACGGTAATGAAGGCTCCTCCTAGGTCATTTTTAGGTCTAGTCGACTGGAGATTATCCTAGCCTTCATCTGGTCAAGTTGACCGGAACATTCCCTATGGCTCATGTTGAGTCTAGTTCAAGACATGGACCTTCATCTGGTTCAGACGACAATGAAGACTCCCCATAGGTCCTTTTCAGGTCTAGTCGGTTGGAGATTATCATAGCCTTCATCTGATCCAGTCGAAGGAACATTCCCATGGCTCATGTCGAGTCCAGTTCAAGACATAGACCTTCATATGGTCCAGACGAAAATGAAGACTCCCCTGAGTCCTTTTTAGGTTTGGTCTATTGGAAATTATCTTGGCCTTCATCTGGTCGAATGTGGATTTTTTCTTAATATTTTTGGTTCCTTTAACATGCTATATTGCATTTGCCAAGTCCAAGCGACATCAACGTCTAAGATTGGTCGACTGAGGACCATCATTGATGTCCATTTTTATTAATATGATATTGTATTTGACATGATAAAAAAAATTTTGAAATTAGAATTTGCTCGATTGAGGATCATCATTAACATTTGGCTAATTTCATTAGCATGATATAACCTTGGATAGGTCCAAATGACATCAACATCCAAGATTGGATGACTGAGAATCATCCCCATATATGTATTTGGCACCATCAATATGGTATGGCCATTAACGAGTCCATACGACATATATGACCAGGTATGCTTAAGTGTTTTTACCCCAGATGACATATTCGTCGATTATCTTCAAGCCAAAGACTCATTGACTTAGAGAGTATGGGATAAATTATACGGGCCAAATTTGGGCCAAGGGCATTTTCATATTTTTACCTTAGGCCCAGTATCAGATATAGCCCTATACCCTTATACAAAACTGAGGCCGAATTTGGGCTGACTTTCCAAGCCCAATTCCCAACAAAACTCATTTCTCAAAAGAAGACCTACTAAGAAGATAATTTTTCAGAATTAATTGTTCTCCGAATAATTAGATAGAACATCACCAAAAGATGAAAATTTAATATGTTAGTTTTGCCCATCATCATAAATACGGTCCTTATTCTAACTAATTAACTATTCCCTTACCTATAAAATGAAGCAGAACTCAGAATTACATTAATTCCAAATTAAGCATTCCAATTCTAAGCCTAATCGCTCTCACCTAAGCCCTCAGAACCTCTTACATTCTATATATCAGCTCACCGCCCTCATAGTAGTCCACAGTAGTCAAGGTAGCCTCAAACCTTGGTCTTCTTCTATTTACCGCTCATCTTCATTACTGACTTGAGTGTCGGAGTACCTACGATACCCACCATACCGGTGGGTAGAGACTCCCCGCTTACTTTATCTTTGTTTTACAGGATCGTTAGTGTCGACTCTATAAATTCTCGATTGTGGACCCTAGGTGAAAATCAACGTCCACATTTACTGATCAATCATCATCATTTTCAATGTCTATTGATCCTTCAGCTCTCGTTCCGCTTGTACTTGCAGATGCATTATTGAACAAGTATTTTAAAGTCATCGGGGGCATCTTCTTGTTGCTTCATATCAGCTCGGGTCCAATTATCTACACATGTTGTGGCTTCTAAAGTGCTTGGATGTAATGAAGACCATCTTAGTTCCAAAATATTACCTCCTAAGCTGAAGGCTTGCTCAAACGCAACGGTGGAAACAAGTGATGCCAGTACCTCTTTTGCAATAATTAATAATTAGGAAAGACATTTTGATGTTGGTTCCACCAGTCAAGTACTTGAAAATTTTTACTCACTAAACTTTCAATAAGAAACTCGAAATTGGTAAATAAATAATTATCTAATTCCGGATAGTTAGTCGTGTTATCCCTATATTTTTATTTTATTGTAGTAACCAACGATCACCTACACTAAGTATTGAATGTATTATAGGTTCGTTACTACTAGATTATCCTACAGATTGCAAGTTATAGCTACTAACATAATCATTAAATAAATTTATTAAATCAATTTTTATTTTATCTATTATTCTTGTAATATTAATTTCATTAGCTATTTCTAAATATCCATATTAAGCTTGTAAGACATTATTCAAACCTTCTAATTTAAATCTAGGATCAAAAACTGTGGCAATAAGATAAAGTAATTAAATGCCTTTTAAATAATTCAACCATTTTGTTTCATAACAATAATAACTTTAATAAAAACAATATCATTAGGATCATAACTTTCAGCATGCTCAGATAGAGTACTAATACTATTCAAACTTTCAACAAAAAATAAATGTGTTTTAGGATAATAAACTACGCTAAAAATATTTGTAACATCATTAAAAAATTTTAAAATTTCTAAATTTTTTTCACAAATATCCCATTAACTAGACAAAAATGTGATATGTTAGACATGTTGGGAAAAAAAAACTACATAATAGATCTTTGTATTAGAAAGCTTGACATAAAAGAAAATAAGTTGAATTCCAACGTGTTGGAATATCTCGTAAAAATTTTACCGATTTAATACCATTTCATTTACAAAATTTGGCCCATTCTCTCCGAACTTAAGAATATGACCAAATGCAATTAATTACAGTCTTAATAGGATCAATGTAAGGTTCTAAAAATATCAGACCATATTTAACACATAAATTAAGGACATGGCAATGAACATGAAAAATTGACCCCCCAAATTTGGTTGACATATTTCTTTTAAATCTCTAATTGATGCAGTATTTGTAGCTGCATTATCAAAGTCAATTGTTAAAATTTTACCTAAAAAACCATATTCATCAAAAATTACTTTAATCATTCTATAAATATTTTGTGTAGTATGTTGCTCATCAAAAACTCGATATGCAATAAGTTTTTTTTACATGTTCCATGATGCATCAATCCAATGACAAATCACACCCACGTATGAATGTATTTGTCTATGGTCACTCCAAATATCATAACAAATAGAAACACGACCTTAAATATATTTAAATATTTCATTTAAAATAATTTTATCATCTTTATATAATTTAAAATTTTGAAGTTTTATTGTATTTCTGGCCATATTACAGACAATAGGATTTAAAGCATTTTGAACATAATTAGTAAAAGTAATTTTCTCACCAAAACTTAAATAAAGATGTGTTATACAAGTAAAATTTAGAAAATTATTCTCTATTTTTAGCATCAAAATATTTAAATCTAAAGAACTCTTACCTTTATTAGATGATATGTACCTGTCCATTTGAGTTTGCATTGTATCAAGTCTAATTTCAATGACATGATGTCATTATAAGTGCTTGTTCATATTGTTAGTGTTCCTAGAACATTATAAGGATCTAATAAGCATGCATAATAAAGGATTTAATCATTATAAGGTGCGGAATATACTTACAATGAGTTTTGGAGCTTTAAAAAAAAATGAGATCCAAGATCTCCAAGATCCAAGCTTTATGATGATTCCAAGCTTTTGAGAAGTTTCCCTATCACCTTTGTTCACTTCCAAAGTGCTAGCTTTGTTGATTTGAAAAATCAAATCAAAGAGAAGAGAGGCTCTCAAATTCGGCCAAGGGAGGAGACAATGTCTAGGGTTTTCAATTTTTCATCTAATGAAAAGTCTTAGCAAAAGTGTGTGTGTCTAGCCTTTTTGTTTTTCACCTTTTAGTAAAACCTTTTCACCTTTTACCCTAAACTAGGTAGGTTTGGTAAATGGTTTCCAAAAAGTAAAAACAAGGTAGTTGTGTGGTGGGAACACCTACCACACTTTTGGCTCCAAATATTTGAATCCGAAATTCAAATATCTCTACGGGCATTTGGCCGCGGCTCGGTTCCGTTTAATCCAACTAAACTATCCTTCGTCGTTAAATAATTAAATCTAATTTAATTAAATAACGATGCCTCGCAAATATATTACGAACGTCGTTCACGAACTAATTCTAAATTAATTCGTTCGTTCGCATTAAAGTCCGACTTTAATCTCGTAATGAAATCCAATACATTTTAATATATCCGATATATTAATTTTAGCCCGTTTGAATAAATTAAATAGAAAAATCAAATTTAACTATTAAATTTATTTTACCGATTAATCCAAAATAATCGCGTTATTTCGCCACTGTACACTTTTAATCCCAGATTAAACAAAGCCCATATTAATCCCAGATTAATTTTCTCTCTCTTAATTAATCCCAGATTAATTCCAATTTAAGTCAACTGTCATCGGTGAATCCTTGGGAAGCGACCCAAGAGATCTCTGGATATGTTGGCAGTAAATCCGGTAATCGGACTATCCGATAAAGCGAGTACCTCGTACTACGTGCTTACCGATTTACAAGACATGGTTGGCTTCTAGCAAAGCACCGTGCCTACCCAATTCTCCAGAAATATTCTTACTGGAATATATAATCTATGTCAGACGTAGAATACCTAGTTTTCTCATTCGATCCAGTATCAGATGCCACGTGCTAGGCCTGGGGCTGGAATAGTGTCTGCCCCGTACGAAGCACATATCGGATATCAAACAACTAGTCTCTTTGAATCGGATAATCATGACCTTGTCACATTATCCCGATGGTTGCAACACAATAGAGAACGAGTTATGAATCCCTGCGTGATCATCATCTCCATATGTCTGGAGTGACACTTCCGTCTTGACATCATATCCAATACACTACGATTCTCGATAAACCCAATAGAGGCGTACACAGAACCTATTAAAGCCATGGACGACCAAAACCAAAGTTTACCGATTGTCGCAAGTATTAGCGATGTAAGTCTCAGGTTAAGACCAAATACATCTACCCTGACGCGGACTCCCGTAGACACATATACATACTACCAATGGGATTCCGCGGGGTCTATCCAGAGCGAAGCTGTTTTCCGTACCATCGGTAAAACACAACCTCCTATCGCACTTGCATAAGTATCCTATACTTAAACATATGAGAACTGTGCCGTTATGCTCTCACAACGCGCACAAGTGCAATACTAGTCTATTCCGCATTATCGATGTCCAGTCTCGATAATACTACGACTAGGGATATTTAATGATTAAACCTTTATGGATTGATACTGTCTCATATCATCTCAATCCGGAACTAATCATATGGACTTTTATCATTTATATGTAATAGTAAATGAATTACGAAATGATAAAAGGCAATTTCAATATTACATAGTCAATTTTGTACAAAACACAATGTCTTTTACAAACGGTGACGCTATGGGTCATAATTGTCTAACAATCTCCCACTTGGCCTATAGCCAGTCACTCAAGCATCTAACACCTGAACTATGTATGTGTTTCTCAAACTTTTGCTGTGAAATAGCTTTCGTCAACGGGTCTGCAATGTTGTCATCTGATGCGACCTTCTCGATCTTCACATCGCCACGATGTATGATCTCACGAATCAGATGGAAACGTCGAAGAACATGCTTGGATCGTTGATGAGACCGTGGTTCCTTAGCCTGCGCTATAGCCCCGTTATTGTCACACAATAATGGAACGGGCTCAGCTGCTAACGGAACTACTCCTAATCCAATTAGGAATTTACGGATCCAAACTGCCTCTTTTGCTGCTTCAGATGCAGCAATATACTCCGTTCTGTTGTTGAATCGGCAACAGTCTCTTGCTTGGAAGATTTCCAGCTTACTGCTCCGTTGTTCAAACAAAATATATACCCGGATTGCGACTTAGAGTCGTCTTTATCGGTTTGGAAACTTGCATCGGTATACCCAGTTACCTCAAGTTCTCCATCTCCATAAATCAAGAAAGCATCCTTAGTTCGTCTAAGATACTTAAGGATGTTCTTAACTGCCATCCAGTGACCATCACCTGGATCGGCCTGATAGCGACTACACATGCTCAAAGCATACGAGACATCAGGTCGAGTACATATCATGGCATACATAATCGATCCGACTGCCGAGGCGAACGGTATCCGACTCATACTATTTCTCTTATCTTGAGGTTTTAGGACACATGTCTTAGATAGAGAGATGCCATGTGACACTGGCAACAGTCCCCTCTTGGACTGATCCATGTTGAATCTTTTCAACACTTTGTCAATGTACGTACTCTGAGAGAGTCCAAGCAGCTTTCTAGATCTATCCCTGTAGATCTTTATTCCTAGAATAAAGGCTGCTTCTCCAGATCTTTCATGGAGAATTTTAATGAAAGCCAAGCTTCACCGATGTTAACATGGGAATGTCATTGCCCATAAGCAATACATCAGTCAACATAAAGGACAATGAATGTCAGTGCGCTCCCACTAACCTTTCTTATAATACACAAGGATCATCCTCGTTTTGAATGAAATCATATTCTTTTATGATCTCATCAAAACGTTGGTTCCATGACGCGATGCTTGCTTCAGTCCATAAATGGACCGATGATTTAACTTACAAAACCTATTTGCAAGTTTAGGCACGATAAAACCGTCAGGCTGTTGCATATAAAACATCCTCCAAA